>CM066326.1:84849872-84895946 GCA_033807775.1 Saussurea involucrata
ACCACTAGCCACAGCCTTTGAGCAAGAAGAGAGTTTGTGCCCAAAGACTTGACAGTGAGTGCATTGGGACGGTTCCCATATATATTCCACCCGTACTTTAACTTTCTCCTCCGGACCCCCATTAGGTTAGGAATAACGACCTCTATGTCTCTTTTAAGTTCCCCCACAGCCCAGACGTCCACCAGGACCTTTGCAAAACCCGGTCGTCCCCAAAGTTTATCACACATGGATGTTGTGCATGCATCCATTTGTTTTGGGATTCCAAGAGCACTAGAAATTCTACTCACCCCTTCCCAATTAAAAGCGACTAAGGGAACATTATGCAATTTAACCCACAAAGGGCACGCAGAGTGTTCCGGTCTATGCAATCCTTTCGTCGGATCCCATGGGAATACAAAAGGCGGTACCCCCCTCACCATGAGGATACCTTGTTCTATCACTTGGCTACACCCTCCCTCATCGTTGAACCTAAAAAAGAAAAACCCGTTCTCGTTCATCATAACGTCCTGAAAACCATATTTGCCCCATGCCGCTTTTACATCCCTTTGGACGATATGATAATGGATACGAGGACCTAAAAAATAACCATATAGGGTAGTGTGAAAAGCCTTGCATACCTCTTTAGCCAAAACCACGAGAATGGCAACCGAGGCATCCTTCTTATCCGGGAGTGGAAAAAATCGAGAGAATTTTTGATCGTTTTTCCAACCACATCCGTGAAACTCTTCTTCTTCAAGATACTGACTTCCCCAAATTTCAGTTCACTTTCTGATGATTTTTCTCTGTATTGGCAGCCCCCATATTGACGCCTGAAACTGCTACCGGCGATGTATGGATTGGCGTCTCCGCAGGGCCGGTCCTGAGGTTTCGGATGCCCATGGCGAAGGACCAGAAAAATGCCCCCTATATACGTATATGAAAAAATAGTAAACTAATTGAAGGAGTTTGGAATCTAGTCAAACTATGTGGCTCATCCCAATACCGAATTTTATCAAAGATAACAAAAATAATACAAGGGAGGCATAAACCAAGTAATAGAATTATAAACAAAATCAAATTGCTAAATCAATGATTTTTCAAATAAGGAAATTGCTAAAGGATAGATGGTGTACTCTAAAAGTAATATAGTCCAAACCATGAATTTTTTTTTTTGAATCAGCAATCAATTACCAATACCAATACCACCAAGGCACTAAAGTCACAAACATAATACAAAGTTCACAACCAAGACCAAAGGAACCAAACCAGCCGTATGGCTGAAACTAGACAGCAAAACCACACAGATCCAAACAAAAACCAAGCCTGCTGGAAAAAACAAACAGCAAAAAAAGACACCTGGACCACACAGCAAAAAAAGACACCTGGACCACACCATAGAAATTGCATTTACGAGCTGCAAACCTTTTTCAACCAAACCATGTAATGCTTTTAATAAATCAGGAAGCAAATGATTTTTCAAATACGAAAATGATAGTGGGTGTTGGTACCTTCTAACATAAAACATAGCTCTAAAGTCTAGAATTTCATCATAGTGTCTGTACGAGAGTGTAACAGAGTTTTATGTACATGACCTAGAACTCACAAGGCATCAACCAAAGTTCATAAATAAGATATTCAGCAAATTCTAAAAGCAAAATGTGGTACTAGGTTTAATATTATAAACACAAACCATCAAAATGGGGAAACAAGTAAAATCCTTACTTTTAGGTTTCAAAAACCTACAACAACAAGTCAGCAAGTGAGAAAGACAACAATTCAAAAAATTCAATGTATATTTTAGAAGTTAGAAAAGAAAAGCTGAACTCGATTAGGGCAGAACCAGTAGTCAATTTAGGGCAGAACAAGAGCAAGAAACCATTCGATTAAGGGCAGAAACATACTCAAGAAGCCAACAACTACAAACGCCAGTAGTAGATTTAGGGCCGACTAGGGCAGTGACGGATGTAACTCGCAAGATGCCTACCAATTTAGCAACCACTCGATTGAGCGTAACGAGAGTTGAGAAACGAGAGATTGAGATTCTAGTTCGTCTGAGTCCATCGTGAGGGTGAGAAATGCAAGAAAAGAGAGTATTTTTTTATCGATAACCAGAATCGGTGATTTGGATTTACGCGTGCGCCATTTCGATGTGTTTTTTTCTTAGGCACCCAAAACTGAGCCTACCTACTTAGGGGTGTTTGGGATTGCTTATTTAAAACAACTTATGCTTATTTTTAAAAGTGTTTATTAACTTATGTAATTATAAAAAGGAGTTGGGGGTAAATATGTAATTTGAACAAATAAGTTATAAGCTCTTTCAAATAAGTTAAAATGAATTAACTTATCAAAAACAACTTATTTGTGGTGGAAAAAGTCATAAACATTTTTCTTTTTTTCAATCCAAACACTCAAAATAGCTTATTTGTAGTTAGGAAAAACAATAAGCAAATAACTCAAAAAAATAAGCAATCCCAAACATCCCCTTAACTTTTGATTTAAAATTTGATGCCCGCCCTGCTTTCCATGGCCTAAGCCACAATAGCCATGGGACAGGGTCAGGCCTGTCTATGGTCCATCGAACCTTCTCAATGGCCACTTGTAGCAGAGTTTAGTGAATGTTTGTATTATATGAAATTATTAGAATGATTTTATTAGTAGAATAAGTGGAACAACACATATTATCATGTAATGTGAATGTTTCGAGAATAATTTTAGTGTATCTAGACTTAGTTGGTAAATATGTCAATTTAATAAAAAAAAAAACTCTAACTTCAACTTTTGCAATGTTGGTACAATACCGTACCAACATGTATCAACCGTAAAACGTTGGTACCAAGTATAGTTGATTGGTACATGGTATAAAATTTTAAGTACCAATTGTAATTGGTTGGTAAATGGTATATGGAAAAAAACATGGTTTTGTACCATGTTCACCCCTAATAATTAAGCCGTGATTAAAGCTTATTGAAAAGGAGATTAAAGATACCCCTTGATGATGCTCTAGACAGCAATGAATAACATTTAACAGTAGTGTACAATTGAATATAGATGTATACAGTTAAAATTTGATGCCCTGGTGGCCTGCTGCACATGGCCTAAGCCACAATAGCCATGGGCCAAGGCCGGGCCTGCGTCTCCGTTGAGATGTTTGGATTCCCTCCTATGCCATCCTCACCTATCGCTGTGTCCTCCGCCATAAACCAGAGCACCTGCGATGATCAGAACCACAGCCCAAGTACCGAAAAACCGCGTTGGTGCACTGCTTCACTGGCAGCCGCAAAACAAACCGAAGCCGGACCTCCGTTCCTAAAGAAAACTGGTCGTTTGCGATGGATTGGCAGTGGGGATGGTGGTGGCTTTGAGGGAGAAGCCGTAACAGTGGGGAGGGGTGGTGGTAGTCGGCGCTGTCGCTGTTGTGGCCGGCGCCGGCGACTGTGATGGTGACGACGAAGAAACCGCTGGCGACGTTGAGATTGCGATGGTTGGATGTCTACGGTGAGATGGCGACTGTGAGATGGAGGAGAACGACGGTGAGATGGCGACTGTGAGTTGGAGGAGAACACCCGCCGGAGGAGGTGGAGAACTGCCGGACACCGGCTGCTGCCGGCGGTGGCGGCTGGTAACCCTAAAAATCAAAACACTATTCTCTCTCTCCACTTAATTGTCGGTCGAAGAAAATATCTTGCGTTGTCTATTGTTGTTTAGAGTTTACTCTTTAATAATATATAGAGTGATAAGGCCATGAGTACCCATACCCAATGAATTCAATGAACTCACTTGTCACCTCAGTGCTAAATCAGCTTTTCTCTTTTCTACCCTCTTTACTTAATTCTTACCCAAAAGTGGAGTATCAGTACCCAATGAACCCACTTACCACATTATTTTTTTTAATTCTTTTATTTATACATTTAATTATTTAACAAAATAAAAATATTTATATATTTTTTAATAAATAAAAATAAGATAAATAATAAAAATTAAAATTCATATCATTCATTAAAAAATTAAAAATTACAAAATAAATTTAAAAATTACAAAATATTAAAAATCTACTCGTCGTCGTTGTTGGAAACTTGGATACGCCAAATATGTTCGACCAAATCCGACCGAAGGTTATTATGAGTGTCCCGGTTTTTGATTTCTCGAACATTTGCTGCGCGTTGTTCCTCACTAATTTGTGTTTCGATATCATCCGTGAAAAGGTCGTTTTCATCGCCATCACAAATGGCATGGTCTTCGTCTTCGAGTATCATATTGTGTAATATGACACAAGCGTACATAATGTTTCTCAATCTTGCCGGATGCCATCCGCGTGCCGGGTTATGAAGTATATGCCAACGTTATTTAAGCACGTTCAACATCTTTACGTGCCGATTCTTGCGCGGACTTGAACTTTTGTCGTTTAGGGTCATGTGGGCACGTAAATGATTTTACGAAAGTAGCCATTCCGGATATATTCCATCCGCTAGATAATATATGTGGTTGTAGGTGACTTCATTCACCTCAAAAGGGCACTCGGGTGCTTTTCCATCATATAGATCGTTGAAGATGGGCGACTGATTGAGAACATTGATGTCGTTGTTGGAACCGGCAACACCAAAGTATGCGTGCCAGATCCATAGATCATGGGAGGCCACTGCTTCTAGCATGATTGTCGGGTGCTCGTGATCACCTCTCATGAATTGACCTCGCCATGCTACCGGACAATTTACCCACGCCCAATGAGTACAGTCTATGCTGCCGAGCATGCCGGGAAATCCGTGTTTAGCTTCATGCGAGGTGTACAACTTCTGAATATCAACATAAGTAGCCTTGCGTAAATATTTTTTTACCATAGAGTTCAATAATACATGTGCAGAATTTGTGCAGACAATCTCGTGACGTTTTGTCTCTCATCCTCAAGTACTCGTCAAGTGAGTCGGCAGCTACTCCATACGCCAATTGCCGAATAGCGGAAGTACACTTTTGTATCGGAGAAAAACCTTGTTTGTTTCCGGCATCCACCCGAAGGCGTAAAATACGGATACTCTCCTTCTAAATCTTCAACTATTCGTTCGAATAGTTGCCTGCTCATCCTGAACCGCCGTCTAAACATATCCAGTGTATAAACCGGGTTGTTGCCAAAGTAGTCCCGCAAAAGCCGCTTGTTTGCAGCTACCCGACCTCTTTCTATGTTCACGGCCCTCGGTTCTCTTCTTGACGATGAGGCGGTGCTACCATAAATTAATTTTGCAGTTTCTCGAACCAACCCTACAAAAATTTCCCTTTGATGATGCAAGTACTCGTCGGTGTCTATGGATGATGATGATGCGGTCGATGAAGCGGGTTGTGGCGAATCCATATTGTCTAAAATTGAAGAAATAAATCGAAGAAAGTATAGAGAATGGAAGAAAATATAGAGTTGTTTGGTGTGAAAAAATGAAGATGATAGAGGTTAATATATATAGTGTGTATAATTTGAAAAAAAATTATTTTCTAAAAATTAGCCGTTATTAAACGGTATAATTTCAAAAAAACAAAAAAAAATTAAATCGTATCGGGGTTGAACCGGTTGGGGAACCCGGCAGCCGAACCCGGATGCTACCCGGGTCCCCCCCCCCCCCCCCCCCCCCGTAGCGGTGCCCGTTTGTAGCCGTTGGAACCCGCTCGGCCATGTCACTGAGCCCGAGCCCGTACCTGTAACATCCCTAGTCCACCGTACACGATATTGTCCGCTTTGCGGATACCCTCTGCATAACAGCATGCCGGTACCGCTCACGGTTTTGTTTCTGCCCGCACAGGCATACGCGGGACGCACCCAGACCGCACCCTGTGAATGGAAAAAGGCCTCATGCAAGGAAGGTATCCATCCACCCTTATAAGGAGGACTTCGTTCCCCCTCCTAGCCGATGTGGGATCTCACAATCCACCCACCTAAGTGGGATCAGCGTCCTCGCTGACACATCGACCCGGTGACCGGCTCTAATACCATTCTGTAACATCCCCAGTCCACCGTACACGATATTATCCGCTTTGCGGATACCCTCTGCATAACAGCATGCCGGTACCGCTCACGGTTTTGTTTCTGCCCGCACAGGCATACGCGGGACGCACCCAGACCGCACCATGTGACAGGCAAAAGGCCTCATGCAAGGAAGGTATCCATCCACCCTTATAAGGAGGACTTCGTTCCCCCTCCTAGCCGATGTGGGATCTCACAGTACCCGCTCCCGGTTCGGGTGGCCTAAGAAGCGTACAAAATTTGAGAAAATATCAAAATTAAAACAAAAGAATTTAAATTTTCATTAAATTTTTAATTCCCACCCTTATTTTTCTGTCCTCTCTATTTTTCCTTGTTTCCATTTTACAATGCTCTTCATAAGTCAAAGGCTGAAAAATAGTTATCATCTATTTATAAGCAAACTAGTGTTCGACATCGGACGTTGCGCGATGATCAAATTTTATGTTAACAAAATTGTAAAAAATTGTTTTTATTATTTTCACATATGTAAAATATGTTGCAAATCCATATACAACAATTTATTTTGGATAAAGATTGACTTTAAACATATTCAACTAATAAAATTATGAAATATGTATGAAATATGTTGGATGTGTCTTGAAAATTATTAGTAATAACTATAATTTAAATATTTATATATAACATTAATGAACTTGTTTAAAATAAATCAATACAAAATATGATATAAATTGAAACTCAACACTAAAATAATGTAGTAAAAAATATCGGATAACCAAAACTCAACACTAAAATAAATAAAAATTAAAAATATTTAGATTTAGAATAAATATTCTATGTTTTTTTAAATAGAAACAACATATATACAAATATTTATATATCATTAAGATAGGTAATTAAAATAATCTTTATATAAAAGACCAATAATATGAATATTTCAAAATTTATAATCGTCTACTAAAAAAATTACGACAATACATGATTAAATTTAATAAAGTGTTTGTATTTATTTATATTATTATTTTATTAAAAGAAAATACGTAGAAGTCTTTAGATTTTAAAAAATGTTTTTATCAAGAATCCACTTTTTTCGTTTAGTCACCGACTTTTTTCAATCTTTCCGTTCCTTCATCATCAATTCCTTGATTTTTTTGCAGTTTGGGTCAAAATTTGTATTAATACATGAGTTACATGAACACGATTACATAGCATTGCAGTTTAATTGATTGTCTCGGCTACATTGTTAACAGTGGTATCGATCTTATTAAATTGTAGCAAGATTTTGATGTTGAAACTTATAAGTTGTATGAAGCAAAAAAAGTAAATTCACTAAATGAAATCAATCTAATTTTGAACATAATTCAAAATAAGCGGAGGTCAAAAAAACAAATTTGAAGAATATTAGTCGGTTTATATTTAAATAGAACATTAATTTTCTAAATGAACACTCAAAACATATTAGTATATATCAAACCAAGAAACGAATATAAAAATAAAGATTTATTATCCTTTGCTAGTAATAATGTAATATCAAAGTAACTAATACTCAAATGTTCTTTTAGCATTGTAGGTTACATTCCTGAAGAAAAAAAAAAGCAAAGAAATGAGAATTTAGTTAGCAATAAATCACGAAATTACAAAATAGACAAAATCAATAATACATTGAAATTGAAGGAATAATCGAATGAAAGACTTACATGTGATGATAATATGTGTGCCTTGATGATAAATCTTTGATGTTCTTCGACATATTGTAAAGCCCGTGTCCCGGTACAGTTTTATCTTCTTCTTTTCTTTACGTATTTATTTATTAAATATGTTTTTCAAATCGATCTCGGGATAATAAGTTTGTCGGGGAAAAACCAAAATTGTTATCATTTTGTCTTCAGGGGGTTACATATCAAAATCCTTAATTTGTTGGTTATAATTGAGAATTGCCTTAAAGCCTAGGGACTAAAGGTGTTAATGTGCTTATGAGTTTGCATGGGTCGGCCCATAAGGACCGATCCCTTCTTGTTTCCTTCATGCGTCGATCACAACAAAGGAGAAAACCCTATTATTTTTGGTTTGTTCTTTCCCTCCTCACGGCTGCCAATCGAGACACACCTTTCTTTCTTTTTTTGCTGCTGCCGTGAAACCATCCAAACCACAGCCGGCGCTGCTGTTTACGCGGGCGAGAGAGAGAGTGTGGCGAGAGGGAGGGTGCAGCGAGAGAGAGAGTGCAGCGAGAGAGAGAGTGCCGCCGAGAGAGAATCGCCGAAGTGAGAGAGAGTGCCGCCGAGAGGGAGAATCGCCGGAGAGAGAGAGAGAGGAAACCGCGAGAGAGAGAGCCGCCGGGAAGAGGGAGAGTCGCCGTTGATTTCTGCCGGAAAAAGAGAGAAGGATAGAGTCGTGACTGAAGTAATTCTTTTCGTTTCCTTTCGTTTGTTGTTTTCGTCGTCGGACCACCGTGAAACGCCACCACCACCGCCGCACCATGGCTGCCGGCGGTGTGGCCACCGCCGTGCGCCGCCTTGGTGATGGCTGTGTGTGCGTGTGTGTGTGTGTGTGTGCGTGTTTGTGTGTGTGTGTGTGTGGCGGGGTGGGTGAAGTGGTGTGGTCTCGCCGGAATGTGGTAACCCGCCATGGCCGCCGCCAGCAACCACCACTGCCGGAGGTGGCAGTGGGTGGTGCGCGGTTTTGTACAGCCCTTAGTAATCCTAAACCCTAAGCCAAAGTGTAATTGCGGGTCCGATTGTATTAAGTCATGACTTAATGAGAGTGTAGACTATTGTTATCATTTCATGTGAAGGTCGCCTATTCTGCCCCTGTTTTATAAAACCCGTAACTTTTTCTAGGAATATCGGATCGAGGTGAAACCAGTGCCAAAATCTCCCATTTTGAGTCTAGTAAGTTTTGTATGTTTTGTGGAAAAATCAGTTCGGCCTCTAGCTAGGGCCAAATCATCGTTTTGTTCAGACTGGTCCTATTTTTCACTGTTCGGCGAGTCGGTTTTGTAAAATTCATATAGGATGATAGGAACCTCGTATGAACGCGTGCGATATGTCCTTGGAACCCTAAGACATAGAACTTTCTAGTTATGGAATAATAATTCTGGGTTGATGAGTTTAAGGGGGGCTAAACAGGTCCCGAACAGACCTGTAATTTTAGAGTAAAAGCTGGAATTTTCACGTGTAAACTTGTAGTTGTGATTTTGGGTTAGGACTTCACTTTGACGTTTGTTAACGCTTATTTAGGTGGAAAAAAGTGAGTGGAGTTGGCCGGCTCGTTTTGCTGTTGTGGATATCTGCGTTGCATTTGAGGTGAGTTCTCTCACTGCGTAGACTAGGAATTGTATATATATGTTGCGGTAGTTGTGTGTACTATTGAATGGTTGTGTGAACTAGTTGTATTGTGGTGAGTAGCATTAGATTGATTTAATGCCTAGTATAAATGTGTTTTGTATACATCTCGGTGGGACCAAGGAAGTGCGGATAACTGTTGTATGAACTCGGTGGGACCGGGGGCTTGGTGGGACCGAGGAAGTGCGGATAACTGTTGTGTGAACTCGGTGGGACCGAGGGCTCGGTGGGACCGAGGTAATTGAGTACATGATTATTTGTGTTGTGTTGTTGTACTATGTGACTGTTTGTGGGTGTGTCTATGTGCGGATAGGGGTGATATGTATATAATTGCTATCTGCGTAGGTGTCGGAATTCACTAAGCTTCGTGCTTACCCTTTCCCTATAAAATTACTGTTTCAGGTGCGAGTGGTAGTAAGGCGTGACGGTACACACTGGCGCGTTGAGAAGACCTTCGTATTTATTTATTTTTAAACTTAGTACAGTTCCGCTGTTTTATTTGAGATGATCGTTTAACTTAACGAGGTTTTGTTTAAACGTTTATTTGGAGTTAAACGCTTGTGATTTAATCTATTAAAAATGGTATTTTAAAAGTTCAAATTTATTGAAATTTTTGGGACGTTACACATATTTAGATAGCTTGTTTCCCTTATCACTTACTACAAAAAGAACAACATAAAAAACATATAAAGTCAATACAATAGCAAATAATTCAAAAATAACCAAATATCGATAACAAAAATATGATTAATCCCTTAGCAATACAAATCTAATGAGAGAAAATGTGTTAGAGGGAGAGATTGAGAGTTAGCTTGTTGTATGACAAAAAAGTTAAAAAACTAATAACATAACCAACAAAAACCAAAACATAGATCACTATGTCATGACCATGGTGTCCCACGTGGTCATGCCGAAACATATATGTGTCATTGTTCCAAAAGTTCTTTATTGGTGACAAAATATGATTTACTAACATAGATAATCCATTAATCTGATACATTAATTTCCTCTAATATATTTTGCTTTCATATCATTAGAGTTGATGTACATATATCCATTTTCATTCTTATAATATGATTGGTACGAATATTTTAACAAGGTTCATATTGATATAGTGTTTTAGTGATTGATCTTGTGTCATTAAGCAACAAGTGACAGTCCATCATCTAAGTTTTTGGAGGAATTAAAATAATTAATTCAAAGAAAATAATCTATTTCTTAGGATTGTAGGAGATGTCACAAAAAACAATCAAGTTCTCCTCGATACATTCCTACATGGAACGAAAAACGTTGAGAGTTTTGCATTTGTTTTTTTATGTGATCATTTACACCTCTGATGGTTATAAACTCAGGTGTATATATACACAAATGCAATTAATTTGATAGTTAAAGTATATTCAAATAAACTTGTACTTAACCAATCTTAGATATGACATAGTTCATTTATAACTTGTTCCATTTTCTATTAGGAGTTCGTTCTCGACTCTTGCCATGAATTTGATCATTTCCACAACCTTGTCCATATGGTACATATTTAGCATATGTGTGTGGATTAATATGTTCAACTCACTATCCTTTAGAGTTCTTTCCACCTCCAATGCTTGCCTTATTAACCCCAAGAATTTTCTTTATCCGGGTATGTCTAGCGTTGTTAAAAAAAACATTGCTACAACTCTTAACCACTTGCATTAAGTTAATGAGTTTGTTAAATGTTATATTGCATCTTATACTGTTTCATTAGTATGATTGGTGATATAGGAAAGATGAAAAGATGTTATGATTCGCATAATCTTTTGTGAGTTCCTTGCCACAAAGATTGAGATGCATTTTGAGACATGGCATTTCTTTGACAAAATCAGTTACCTTCTTGTAATCAAGTAAGTAGGTTTCTTTCCACTGTATGATTAGTTTGAGAAGTATATGGTACTGAATATTCCTGAATTTCCTTTTTAGGACTACCCACGGTTTTTGGGGTTTCTAGTTATTCTCTCTGAAGGTTGTGACTGATCTATCGTCTCAAAAGTTTTAAAATATTTACTTGTATCTTAACATCTAGTGTTTTTTTTCTTTAGGGTCAAAATGATTCAATGACTTTTGCGTATTTTCTTGTGTTTTTCCGAACATATCTTATGGTAATCAAGTACTTTTGATTCAAAGGTGTCGTGGAAAATGGAGAACATGTTATTTTCTAAAAAAAAGAATTATGGTTTATACTTATTATGTTATGCATGAAAATTCATTATCATAATAGTATTGGATTTTTGTATTCTTACATTTTATTGATCATATTTCATCAATATTTCAATTTGCGAATAAAAACCACCCAATCTATTGGATCTCCAGGTAGTAGGGGAATCACGTGGATTTCTTAAGTCCCTACAAACCTTAGGGTTATTTACACCCGTTTGACAAAATCCAAATCGATATCTTGCGATTTAATTAATTTGATGATAACATTGTTAATTATAGAGCTTTTTGCAAGAAGCCAAAATGAATATGAGTTTGGCTTATGAAGCCAATTTCAATGTTTCAATACCTTAATACTATTTTAAGAGATTTTGTCATTAAACAAATCAATATTAGTTTTTTTTTAGACATAAAGTCAAATTCAAAATTTTAACATCTTAATAGTATTTATGGATATTTTGGTAAAAAAAACCAAATATAAGGGGTTTGGAAGTGTAACTTCCAAAAATTATTTATAGGATTGAAATTAATGAGTAGAAACTCATGATCAAGATAGACATTTGATTAATATTTTAACATTTTCATGTTGTAACTTTTAAAAATTAATTATAAAGTTAAAAATTATGAGTAGGAACTCGTTAAGAAGATGCACATTTGAATTAGTGCATTTAAGAATAGTTTAATATTATAAGTTTTAAGATTAATCTTAATAGTTTTTTATAGATGCCAAAAAAATATAATGTTAAAAGTATAACTTCTAAAATTATTATAAAAATTATAAGTAGGAACTTATAATTAAGATAAATATTTGAATTTGTTATCCAAACTAAATTATTGGTATTATCCCATCGTTTTTTTAATAACAATGTAGACTTTATTTAATTGGATAATACTTGCATAATATTAATAAATATTTGAGTAAAATAATTGAAGTACTCAAATAACTTGAGTAAAAGAACAAGCAGTGTACATAAATAACATTAACAAATCTAATACGATCAAGTAAAGTAGTCTAATTTTAATAGTTAAATCAAATAATTATGCATGTTTTAATAAAATTAATATACACATAAAATTGTTGTTGGCACATGAAATATATAGATAACATACATATGCAAATATTGAAGAGATTATAATCAAGATAACAAAAACATGAACATCTTCATCTATATCATATTCATCATCAAAGAATATAGTTGTAAAAAAAATATCTATTATAATAATAATAAAAAATTAAACTAAAAGAAAGAGCAAATATATCTAAATCATGGTCAAGTTAACTGTTAGGACAACCTTAGGGGGGGGTAAAGGTTGTATTTAAAAATATTTCACAAATAAAAATTCTCTTATCAAAATCAACAACAAATATTGCATGCACAACAAATATATAAATAAAATTAAGTGCACAACGGGAATATAAAGAGATAAGGGTAGAGAATATTGATACCGACACCGAGATTTAAAGTGGTTCACCACCAACTGGCTGGCTAGTCCACTTGCCGAGACACTTCTCGACACACTGATTCACTATAAGTGTTCTTTATGGTAGAACACAAACCTTGATACAATGATAATAAAATCTCTTGCTTTTGCTCGAGAACGTGAATCACTCACACTATTCAAATACTTACAAGAGAATATATCTCACAATATTAATCACTCTTGTATAAGTATAACACTTGGATCTTTGAGGGTTTGATCACTCAAAAAATATATTGAATAAGTGATGGGTGTAGCTGGTAGTTTCTCCAAGAGATAGATTTTTCAATTATCTATGTATTTTCTTGGAGTTGAGAAGCTGCATGTATATATACTTGGAGCAGCAACGGTCGAGAGGGTGCCGCGGTATACCGCCTATATGGGCGCGGTATACCGCCCAGAAAAAGCTGACATAAAGAAGTCAACCTGCAAAAGCAACCTGCAGCACTTGCAGCAGAGCCGCGGTATACCGTCATACACCACGCGGTATACCGCCTGAAAAAGTGGCTGACAGCAGGAAGGTCAACCTGCAAGAACCTGCCACACGTAACAGAGCCGCGGTATACCGCCGAGCACCACGCGGTATACCGCCTGAAAAAGTAGTTCGGCGCCAGAGAGGAGTCACATCCATTGTTGAAAGACCATAGCTAAAAATAGTATCTGAATTCTTTTTGCATTATTCCAAAAGAGTCAACATTAATTTAAATCAAGGATTTAGTTTAATTTAAAAATAGTGTTGGGTTAGGTTTTTGAAATATCCAAGTGGTATATTATTTTAGGGTGTTTATTATTATGAGATATATGATGACGTAAACACCAGTTTTGGACTCTTCAGATAAAATCTTCATGTTGTCCAATTAACTGCACACTTGGATAAAATTGTTAGAAAAACAATAATACGGTGTGTTTGTAATCATCAAAATAAATATATAAAATATATAGAGATGTGGTACACTTGCACCAACAATCTCCCCCTTTTTGATGATGACAAACACAACCGCTAAACACGAGAGCATACTCGGTTTCTCTCCCCCTTTTGTCGAAGCAAAAAGGGTTTAAGAAAGACGCTATGCTCCCCCTCGAGAGATGCTCCCCCTCAAAATATGCATATAATTGAGAGTAGCATTATCTCATGGGTTATACTCAAGCATGCCTAAACCAAGTCTTAATTTAAAGAACGATTTTTTGTTTAGGGCTTTAGTAAAAATATCGGCCAAATTGTCTTCGGAATCAACTTTTTCAAGCACAATGTGGCCTTTTTGAACATTATCTCGTAGAAAATGATGTCGCAACTCAATATGTTTGGTACGAGAATGTAAAACGGGATTTTTACTTAGGTTTATGGCACTTGAGTTATCACACATAATTGGAATTTTGGATTGACGTACCTCAAAGTCGGTAAGTGTGTGCTTCATCCATAGAACTTGAGCACACGCTCTCGCGGCGGCTACATATTCCGCTTCGGTGGTGGATAAGGCTACGGAATGTTGTTTCTTGGAAAACCAAGACACAAGCGAGAGACCTATAAAGGCACATACTCCACTAGTGCTTTTTCGATCAACCATCGAGCCACCAAGATCGGAATCGGTGAAGCATGTTACTTCTAGCTCGGGTTGTTTTGGATACCATAGTCCAAGATTCGTAGTCCCTCTAAGATATCTAAAAATACGCTTGACGGCTTCATAGTGAGATTGTTTAGGCGAAGATTGAAAGCGAGCACATAAACACACACTATACATGATATCAGGTCTACTAGCAGTTAAATACAATAAGCTACCAATCATGCCACGATAAATCTTTTCATTAAAATCGGTTCCCTCTTCGTCACTAGATAATTTTAGATTGGTGGTCATCGGAGTTTCAACAGGTTTGACATTTTCAAAATTAAACTTTTTCAGCATGTCTTTACAGTATTTTGATTGACTTATAAAGGTACCATTTTCACTTTGTTTTATTTGCAATCCTAAGAAGAATTTTAATTCTCCCATCATGCTCATTTCAAATTCATTAGTCATTTTTGTAGCAAATTCATTACAAAGATTTTCATTTGTAGAACCAAAGATAATATCATCAACATACACTTGCACAACCACAATATCATTTTGAGCATATTTGACAAACAAAGTATTATCTATTTTACCCATAATATAACCACTTGTAATTAAAAAGGATTTTAATCTATCATACCACGCACGCGGAGCTTGCTTTAAACCATAAAGCGCCTTTTTTAATTTATAAACATGCGTCGGATTTTCAAAATTTTCAAAGCCGGGAGGTTGGGAAACATATACCTCCTCATTTATAAAACCATTTAGGAAAGCACTTTTGACATCCATTTGATATAATTTAAAAATTTTAGCATTCGCAAAAGCGAGAAGCATTCGAATAGACTCTAACCTTGCAACTGGTGCAAAGGTTTCATCATAATCGATTCCTTCTTGTTGATTGTACCCCTTGGCAACTAAACGTGCCTTGTTTCGGGTGACTTCACCGTTTTCGTCTACCTTGTTACGAAAGACCCATCGTGTGCCAATAATGGTTTGACCGCTAGGGCAAGGAACTAAGTCCCACACATCATTCCTAGTAAATTGGTTTAACTCTTCTTGCATGGCCATTATCCAATCCTCATCACCTAAAGCTTCTTCTATGTTTTTAGGTTCTATGGCTGAGATAAAGGCGTGAAAGGCACAAAGGGTATGGATTTGTGATCTAGTCGTTCTTTGGTTTAGGTCACCTATGATTTGATCTACGGGATGGCCTCTAGATGTTCTAAGGTTAGGATCATCTACTCCTTGTGGAACATAACATGGAGGGGCATCACTAGATTCTACATTGTTTGTAAGAGATTGGGTTCCTAAGTCCAAGGTTCTAAGATGTTGGGCTAATGCATCTCCTTCACAACCATTATCATTTACTAAGGGTGCACTAGGTTTAGGAGGACTTTCATCAAAGCTTACATTTAGGGATTCTTCTACAACCATGGTCTCTTTATTAAGGACTCTATAGGCTTTGCTATTCCAAGAATAACCAAGGAATACTCCCTCATAGGCTTTTGGGTCAAATTTGGTCAAATAAGATTTGGTATCTAAAATAAAACATTTACAACCAAATACCTTAAGATGGGCTAAGGAAGGCTTTCTACCACGTAGGATCTCATAAGGGGTCTTATTTAGGATACTCCTAATTAGCACACGATTGAGGACATAGGTCGCGGTAGCTACGGCATCACACCAAAACTTTTGGGGAACTTGATGTTCATTGAGCATAGTTCTACTCATTTCTTGTAGGGTTCTATTTTTCCTCTCCACAACCCCATTAGATTGAGGAGTGCGAGGAGCAGAAAAATTGTGCGTTATACCATATTTGTCGCAAAACGCACCAAATTGAGTTTCATTATCGAATTCGCGTCCATGGTCCGTACGAATCGAAACAATCGTGCAACCTTGTTGGTTTTGAATTCGTTTTCCCAAAATCTTAAATTTTTCAAAAGCTTCATTTTTATGTTTTAAAAATAAAGTCCACGTATATCGGGAAAAATCATCTACAATTACTAGAGTGTAATAATTTCCTCCAAAACTTTGAATGGCCATAGGGCCAAAAAGATCCATGTGTAAAAGTTCTAAAACTCTTTTAGTTGAAATCACATTTTTTGATTTATGAGAGACATGAGTTTGTTTGCCGACACGACATGCATCATAAAAATGATTATCAAATTTTAATTTTGGAAGGTTACTCACAAGCTCCTTATTTTTCAAATTTTGAATTAATCTAAGGTTAGCGTGACCTAAACGTCTATGCCACAAGGTCGAATTATCATATACGGAAGATAAACAAACATTTTTATTTACATCAGTTTTACAAACATAAAGATTTCCTTTTATAACCCCATTCAAAAGAACTTTACCATTTTTCAGAATTTTGCAAGAGTCTTCTTCAAAAACAACAATTATACCATTTTTGCACAGTTGACGAACACTTAGCAAGTTAAATTTCAAATTATCAACATGCGTAACATCTAAAAATGTAACATTGTTGCAAGAAATTGTACCTTTCCCAATTACCTTTCCTTTGGAGTTTCCTCCAAAAATTACTAGTCCACCATCACATGACTCATATGATGAAAAAAGATTATGGTTTCCGGTCATGTGACGTGTGCATCCACTATCAAGAATCCAATCCGTATCAAGATTTATCTACAACATTTAAAGTACAACTTTTATGGTCCCCACATCTTATGGGTCCTTTGAAAGTTAGTCTAGAAAGCATAGAAAACCACATATAATAATAAATATATTTTCACAAAAAATATACAGACAAGAAAATTATTTACTCAACCCTTTTCGGTAGCTCTACTTGGAAGCGACCAGGAAAGACGGTGAGGGTGGTAAGCGCGAAGGCACTTTAAAAACCGACCTCATTAGAATTCGAAGAATTCGCCTTTATCTTTCCTAGACACCGTATCCAAATAGGTGAGCCTATTCGGAGTTGATTCATAATTTTCAAACACAGAATATATATATATATATATATATATATATATATATATGTATATAATATATATATACAAAAAAAATTTAAAACCATAAACGCATGCCACCGGGATTATCAACACTAAAGGAGCCTTTAGGAATCCACTTTGGTACCATTTTAATTTTACGATCATATTTATCAAAGACGTAAAAAGGAGCATGCATATTCACACTATTTTTTGGTCTAGAAAATTTACTATTATACATGCATGCATAAGATTTCCTAGACTTATAATTCACATTATTTATGTTGGACATATATGAGGATTTTTGCACATACGGTTTTCTCATTTCAATATTTTTAGGTGGTTCAAAATATCTTTTGATAGGCATACATAAGCACTTATCTTTACACGTATCGGAACCAACGCCTTTTCTACAATTAGTGCTATTTGACATATTTAACATTTTAAGCACTTTCTCATTGCTACTTTGAAAGGCATGTGCTAACAAATTATCTTTTTCATGTTTATCACATTTTTCTTTTAAACATGCATTTTCCTTTTTAAGCACATCACAATTAGCACATAAATCATTTTCAACTATTCTTTTCTCAAGGCATGCAATTTCTTTATTTAAAATGTCACAAGAATTGCAAACATATTTTTCACTTAATTTATTTTCTAAATTTATGATTTTTTCATTATCGCATGCAATTTTTTGTTTGCTATCATGAATTTCCTTTTTACTTAATAATAATTCTTCCTTTAATTTTGCGTTCTCATCTTTATAATTATTTGTAAGCATAACCATTTTTTGAAAGGCATCATTTAACATATCAAGATCATCATCATCATTACATTCATCATCGCTAGAGTAATTTGAGTAACACGAGTTTACCTCATCGTCGCTTTCCGCCATGAGACAAATGGCTTCATACTCATTTTCATCTTCACTTGCGCTCCACGCGCCTCCAACGAAGGCTTTCTCCTTCTTGATTTTAGGTTTATTTCTTTTTGGACACTCGTTGGCATAGTGATCCTTGTCTCCACATGAGTAGCAAAAGCCCTTCTTTTTCTTGGCTTCTTCATCATCACTTGATTCGCCATTTTTATTTATTTTGTCGTTCCGTTTATGGAACTTTCGGCTTCGGTTTTCTCCACCACGGCGATAATCTCCTTTTCTTTGAAACCTATCATTTCTTGAAAACCTTTTGTTAGCTAAAAATTTAGAAAAATTTCTTACCAACATGGCTACATCGTCAAGATGTTCGGGTTGATCCTTTGAGGAGCTAGCTTTCTCCTTCTTTTTCTTCTTCTCCTTCTCGTCACTTGAAGTTGAAGCTTTAAGCGCCAAAGATTTCTTTTTATCATGCTCCCGATCTTTGTTCCTTTTTAGTGCAATTTCATGCACTTTGAGATTTCCAATGAGATCATCTAATTTCATCATTGAGAGGTCACGGGAGTCTTCCAAGGATGTGATTTTCGGCATCCACTCCGGAGGAAGCGCTCGAAGAATTTTTCGCACGTAATCTTCGTTAGGATATGTTCTACCAAGACCTTTCAAGCTCACCATGATAAGGTTAAAACGTTTAAACATTGAGTCGATTGACTCATCTTTTAACATCTCAAACATTTCATAATCATGTACAAGAATATTTATTTTTGAGCTTTTGACTTGAGAATTTCCTCTATGAGTATTATTTAGATTTTCCCAAATATCGTGAGCAGTTTCACAAGAATAAACACGTTCAATCTCATCTTTAGTAAGTGCCGAAAAAAGAATATTTTTAGCTTCAAAATTTAAGCAAACCCAAGCATCCTCAGCGGCGGACCATTCCGCTACTGGTTTTTCACTAATTACTCCATCTTTGGTTTTGGTGGGTTTATAATCTCCATTTTTAATAATGTCCCAAATTTTTCGACTTTTGCCACGAACGTAGCATTCAAAAAGATTTGCCCAAAGACCAAAATTTTCGGTGTCAATTTGCGGAATCTTTGTAGAAATAATTCCCTCAGAGGTTGCCATTTAAAATACAAGAACAAGTTTTTAAAAAAGCACAAATATTTTTAAAGAAACTTGCAACCCGCTCTGATACCAATTGTTAGGACAACCTTAGGGGGGGTAAAGGTTGTATTTAAAAATATTTCACAAATAAAAATTCTCTTATCAAAATCAACAACAAATATTGCATGCACAACAAATATATAAATAAAATTAAGTGCACAACGGGAATATAAAGAGATAAGGGTAGAGAATATTGATACCGACACCGAGATTTAAAGTGGTTCACCACCAACTGGCTGGCTAGTCCACTTGCCGAGACACTTCTCGACACACTGATTCACTATAAGTGTTCTTTATGGTAGAACACAAACCTTGATACAATGATAATAAAATCTCTTGCTTTTGCTCGAGAACGTGAATCACTCACACTATTCAAATACTTACAAGAGAATATATCTCACAATATTAATCACTCTTGTATAAGTATAACACTTGGATCTTTGAGGGTTTGATCACTCAAAAAATATATTGAATAAGTGATGGGTGTAGCTGGTAGTTTCTCCAAGAGATAGATTTTTCAATTATCTATGTATTTTCTTGGAGTTGAGAAGCTGCATGTATATATACTTGGAGCAGCAACGGTCGAGAGGGTGCCGCGGTATACCGCCTATATGGGCGCGGTATACCGCCCAGAAAAAGCTGACATAAAGAAGTCAACCTGCAAAAGCAACCTGCAGCACTTGCAGCAGAGCCGCGGTATACCGCCATACACCACGCGGTATACCGCCTGAAAAAGTGGCTGACAGCAGGAAGGTCAACCTGCAAGAACCTGCCACACGTAACAGAGCCGCGGTATACCGCCGAGCACCACGCGGTATACCGCCTGAAAAAGTAGTTCGACGCCAGAGAGGAGTCACATCCATTGTTGAAAGACCATAGCTAAAAATAGTATCTGAATTCTTTTTGCATTATTCCAAAAGAGTCAACATTAATTTAAATCAAGGATTTAGTTTAATTTAAAAATAGTGTTGGGTTAGGTTTTTGAAATATCCAAGTGGTATATTATTTTAGGGTGTTTATTATTATGAGATATATGATGACGTAAACACCAGTTTTGGACTCTTCAGATAAAATCTTCATGTTGTCCAATTAACTGCACACTTGGATAAAATTGTTAGAAAAACAATAATACGGTGTGTTTGTAATCATCAAAATAAATATATAAAATATATAGAGATGTGGTACACTTGCACCAACATTAACTATGGTATATTTTCTAAAGGGAAATTAATTAAAATACCCTAAGTTTGACCAAGTGTTACCAAAATGCCCTAAATCTCTCCCAGTTTGCCAAAATACCATTTTTTTCGCGATGGAGCCCGCGATCGCAGGCTCAGGGACCATTTCTGACACTTTTTTAAACTTGCAGGGACCATTTTTGAAAAATTCAATCCCGCGATCGCGAAGAAATCCTGCGATGGTTTATTTTTGTGACTTTTCAATTGCAATGGACCATTTTTGAAAATTTGACCCGCGTTTGACCCCGCGTTCGAACCAAATTTTATTTTTAAATTAAAATGTTACACTTTCAACCCCTATACTTATTTACTAAATTTACTTTATACCTTTTACTTTCATAATTTAATTTTACATTTAACACATATAATCGTTTATTAACTAAAATACGTTTTAATTTTAACAAATTACACCATTGTAATCGTCTATTCGATACGTTCGAAATGAGCCCAATCTTGAATTTTTTTGGATTTATATATTTTAATATATATCATATACACTACATAAAAAATATTTTATATTTAAAATTCATACCCTTATAGTTAATTATTAAATGAGTCCAGTGATACCAACTTGTCAAAACCCCATTTCATATTATATATATACACACACATACATATGCTTCTAAATGAACATTGATAACACAGCTAGTTTGTATTCCATCCAACAGGCTCTTCATCTTCAATCTTTCTGACCCTTCTTCAACGGCTTCTGCTTTTGCAACCACGTATGGCCATTGTGTACCACAACCCGGACACACTTTAGCAAATGAGTTGAGGGTTGTCATATATTCTACAAGAGGAGTGGGCCCACGAATGAGGTAACCTCTGACTTGACCTTGCATGATGTAAAAAAACAACAAAAAAATACAAAACAACAACACAGTAAAAAAAATACAAACAACAACACAGTAAAAAAAATACAAAACAAGAAAAAAAATACAAAACAACTAAAACAACCACCACCTACTTAAAAATTGATTTAGTTTCATCAATCCAAGCTTGCTTCTCGTTTACCTTCGCTTGAATAATTGCGAAGTCTTGCAGAATATGGTGAATTGCTTCTTATTCTCGACGAACACGAGCCTCCCTAGCTTTTATATCCCCTTTCATCCTTTTGATCTCCCTGTCTTCCTCTTCGATCTCTCTCAAATGGACTGCCTTCCTGTCCATAATTGTTTTCCACTCTTCTGTTAGTTCATCTATCTCCTTTTCCTTTTTTGCTATGGCGACCTCGATTTGAGGTGACATTTTTTCAGGAGTAGACTTAGGGTTTGATGACGATGCCATTTGTGGATGAAATGAGAGAAGAGAAATCAAGAGAGAAAACAATTCAAAGAAAGAAAAAGCAAGAGAGAAATCAAGAAAGAAAGCAAGAGGAAGTGTGAATTGTGAATTGCATCTTACTGGTATTTATGGATGAAATCTCAAACATGCAAATGAATTTCAACCACAAATTTGTCTTCAAAGTACAATAATTGTGGAAAAAAACAGTAAAAGCATGCAAGATTCGTGCAAGTACAGGGACTGAAAGTGTAAATTTCCAGGGACCAAAACTATAAAATTTGGCCCATCGCGGGCAGGGGCCAAATGTGCACCGCGGCCAAAGTTGAGGGGCTCCGCGGGGCAAATTGGACAAAGTTTGGTGACACGTGGCATGGGGCCCGCGATCGCGGGCTCCATCGCGGATTTTTGGGGCATTTTTGTAAGATGGGAGAGATTTGTGGCATTTTGGTAACTCGAAGTTGGACTTAGGGTATTTTAATTAATTTCCCTTTTCTAAACTTGTTTATTTATGACGCATACAAATAAATATAAGTCCAAATTATATGATACTTTAAGTCTTTAATAATCTTTAAATGCTATATAGAAATCTTTATATTATATTTATATTGAATTACGATAATTAAATAAACGTAAAATCATAACAAATAAGATAAGATAATACTAATGTAGGATTAATTAAAGATAAATATTAGAGATGAAGATATAGAAGAAGAAAAATACTAAAGTGATCGAAAAAATTCGTGGGCTCAGAAATAAATTTCTCGTTAATCAACCGAAATAAAAATATTTATAATTTTATATATCAAAATATTTATCAATAGTTAGGTTTGAAGAAAATATAAAAAACAATACGGAAATTAATTAAAATAACCAAAGTTTGACTTTTACTTATTAAAATACCCATTTTTTTCAACTTTTGCAAAAATACCCAAAAATCTCGCGATTTGTCCCGCGATCGCGGGATAGGGTGTTTTTTAAAAAAATTTGATGCTGAGCTTCGCGGGGGGAGTCCCGACCCACACAAAATTGTGATTTTCATTTGAATGTTACACTTTCAACTCCTATAGTTATTTACTTACTTTACTTTATAACTTTTGCTTTCCTAATTTTAATTTTACACCTTCATCATATTAACACATATAATCGTATTATTAACTAAAATACGTTAAAAATACGTTTTAATTTTAACAAGTTACACCATTGTACTCGTCTCTTCGATACGTTCGAAATGAGCCCAATATTGAATAGTTTTGGATTTAATTATTTTATTATATATCATATATACTACATAAAAATATTTTTAATATTTACAATTCATACCCTTATAGGTAATTATTTAATTTATGGTACTCTTATAGTTAAAATACGTTTTAATTTTAACAAATTACACCATTATAATCGTCTCTTCGTTTTACACTCTTATCGCATTAACATAATAATCATATATTAACTAAAATATGTTAAAAAATACGTTTTAACATATCACATTAACATACATAATTACGTTAAAATATATTAAGGAGTTCGATAAATATATATATATATATACACTAGTTATTTACCCGCTGCAATGCAGCGAGACGTATAATCCAAATAATTTGGCGATTTAATCAATTATTAACTAAAATACGTTAAAAAATGCTTTTTAATTTTAACAAGTTACACCATTAATATCGTCTCGTCGATACCTTCGAAATGAATTGTAAATATTAAAAATATTTTTTATGTAGTATATATGATATATAATAAAATAATTAAATCAAAAAATATTTAATATTGGGTTCATTTCGAACGTATCGAAAAGACGATTATAATGGTGTAACTTGTTAAAATTAAAACGTATTTTTTAACGTATTTTAGTTAATAAACGATTATATGTGTTAATATTATGAAGATGTAAAATTAAAATTAGGAAAGTAAAAGTTATAAAGTAAAGTAAGTAAATAAGTATAGGGGTTGAAAGTGTAAAATTCAATTCAAAAGTCACAATTGTGTGTGTGCTGCCGGGACTCATCCGGCAAATAGCGAGATCAACATTTTCATTTTATATCCTATCCCGCGATCGCGGGACATATCGTGGGATTTTTGGGTATTTTTGCAAAAGTTCAAAAAATGGGTATTTTGGTAAGTTAAAGTCAAACTTTGGATATTTTAATTAAATTCCTTAAAAACAATCAATGAAGATTTATGTACCGCTTTTAATGCTAAATTGATTAATACTTATTTCTAACAACCTTCAAATCCTTAAATCGTGGACACTTATTAATTAATTCTTATCTCTAACCATTTTCAAATTCTTAAAGCATGAACTCCTTAAAAAACGTCATTATTTAAACAAATTTATAAAAAAAAAACATGACCGTTTTTTTAAAACCACATATTAAAATAAATTAAAACATTAAAATTGAGATATATATCGAGATGCATTGCTTGAATAAAGTTCTACTTATCTATATCTATACTAATATACTAGTCAGTATGCCCGCGCGATGCGGCGGGACACAAATCGATTAACCAAATAAAATTCTCAATTTTGGTACATGCTTTGTATTATTTTTTATCAAATAGGCGTTAGCTAAATATGTGTCAAAAAATTCAATTGATACATAGGTCTCATTAGAGCTCACTTCTCAATCGAAGAGGAATAACTGAAAGATGAAGATAATTGAGAATGCAATAGCGAATCCAACACAAATCGGTGAAAATCGACAAAAAATTGAACATTAGATGTGTTAGAGTATTATTGTCAATATGTATTGTTCAGGGTCTTTTCTGTAATTATGTGTAACTTCTCTTTTGTATAAATAGTCTCTTAGGGTTCCTTTTCTATGTTAGACACTTTACTTGTAAACACTCTCTCAATATATGAAAACGGCCGATTCAGCCATCTCGTGTGTCTCTCTATCAATCGACTCTACAATTCTAACATGGTATCAGAGCTCTAGGTAAGCATCCTCAACTATCTTTCAGATCTGCATTCTCAAGTTATTTCCCTTATTTTGCTGCTGTCGATTTTGCTCAGAAAATCCATTCTCTGTTGGGTTTTTGACAAAATTCCAAGTTTTAAAGTTGCTCAGAATATCATCACGAACCTACGTACCAATTTTCAGCCAAAACCGATCTGTTTTGCAAAACCCGACTCAAGAACACCATACATTCATCCAAGTCGCAACGCACACACTCATCCAAGTCGCAACTGACCATTGCGACTTGGTACTGTTCATGACCACTGCGACTTCGTACTATTCACCTCCAAATCGCAACTGACCACTGCAACTTCGTACTATTCACCTCCAAATCGCAACTGACCACTGCGACTTCGTACTATTCACCTCCAAATCGCAACTGACCACTGCGACTTCGTACTATTCACCTCCAAATCGCAACTGACCACTGCGACTTCGTACTATTCACCTCCAAATCGCAACTGACCACTGCGACTTCGTACTATTCACCTCCAAATCGCAACTGACCTGCGACTTCAGCCTTAAATCGCAATGGCTCTCAATCTCGGTCACTCTAATCCCATCTCAGTTGTCCTCAATGGAAACAACTACGTTCTGTGGCATCACCATATGTCCATTCTCCTTAAGTCTCATGGACTCTATACCTATGTCACCGGTATATCTACCCTTCCTGTTCAGAAGGAAGAGGAAAGTGCAGTTGAATTTGCAAAACGTATGAATGACTGGGACATCGCCAATGCTCGCATTCTTGGCTTCATAAACGCTTCCACCACTACTGAGATCAATCAACAGTTCCTCGGCTATACCACGGCAAAAGGACTCTGGGATTTCCTTGCAAACAAGTACACTTCTACAGGTTTATCTCATAAATATCAGCTGTGGACCACCTTCCAGAACAAAAGGCAACTGCCTGATCAATCTATCAACTCCTACATATATGAGATGCAAGCTCTTAGAGATCATCTGAGCCTGGGCGCGCCTCAAGTTTTTGATGAAACTGCTCAGAAATTTACTGCTTACTTCAACCAATTGCACCTGATTACTATTCTCATGGGTCTCACTGATCGCTTTGAGAACGTTCGAGCCTCACTTCTACATCGACATCCTTTTCCTACTCTTGAACAAGCCATCACTGAACTGATAAGCGAAGAAACTCGCCTTCAGCAGCGATTTCCACTACCCTCAGATACTGTGCTCTACACTCCCGGCTCAGGGAAATCAAAAGGCAAATGGGGTAACCATGATCAGCCCAGATCTGCAAGCAAGGAGAACAACAGCGAATGTACCTTTTGTCACTCTACTTCCCATCTTCTCCTCAACTGTCCAATTCGAAAATGTCGTTGGTGTGGGATTACACAGCCACGTCACTATGCTTCTGACTGCCCACAATGTCCATACCCAAAGAACTCTGGTAATCAAATACAACAACCCAAGTCTCAGCCAATTGATGGCTCCATCACTCAGGAATACCCATCGCCAGCACCTACGGCACAGCACAACAACCACTCAACATCTGATCTCATGGAACTCATGCGCCGAAATCAAGAGCTCATGGAGCAACTTATGACATGTTCTATGGGTATGAATTCTCAATGCAATGCAACTACACCAGGTAACCCTTGGCTTTTTGACTCTGGATGTTGTAATCACATGACACCTAAGGCGGATGGTTTTGTCTCTAAGCAACCTTCCAGCCTGTTTTCATCAGTCCGCACTGCTGATAATACTCGCTTGTCGGTTTCCTTCAGTGGGACTGTTTCTACCCCTGATATTCAATTACCTGATGTGATGCATATACCAAACTTATCTTTGAGTCTGATTTCAATCACTCAGCTTATGGAAGCTGATCTAATAGTTTTATTTCACTCTACTGGTTGTGTTGTGCAGGATCCAAAGACCAAGCAGATCCTTGGAGTAGGCCGTAAAGTTGGTCGGATGGTTGAAGTGGTCTATCTCCGCCTTCCCTTACCTTCATCCAATTTTGCTGCTTCAGTCTCCAGTACCCCGTCTTTTGAGCTATGGCATGCGCGCTTAGGCCATTTATCTTTAGCTAGGATGAAAGTTTTAGCTAGCTCAGGGCTTTTAGGAAACACTTCCTCTGAAAATGTTTCTTGTCTTTCTTGTCAACTTGGAAAACATCATGCTTTACCTTTTCAAATTAATGACTTTAAATCTGCTTCTGCCTTTGATCTTATTCATTCTGATGTATGGGGACCAGCACCACACCCCTCTATGGGAGGTGCTCGATATTTCGCAATCTTTATTGATGATCACATACGTTTTACGTGGATTTATCTCATGAAAAATCGCTCTGAATTACCCAAACTTTATATCACTTTTGCTCGCATGATCCTAACCCAATTTTCAAAACCCATAAAGATTCTTCGAGCCGATAATGCCATGGAATACAAAGAATCGTCTATGTTTTTATTTCTTCAATCTCAGGGCACTCTTTCTCAGTACTCGTGTCCCAGCACCTCTCCACAAAATGGTCGTGCCGAACGCAAACACCGTCACATCCTTGACACTGTCCGTACCCTCTTAATATCAGCCAAGTGTCCAGAACGTTTTTGGGGTGAAGCAGCCTTCACGGCTGTCTACACCATCAACAGACACCCGACCCCAATTCTCAATCAAAAGTCTCCGTATGAAGTCCTCTATGGAGCTACACCTCCCTATGAACTACTCAAAGTATGGGGTTGTGCTTGCTTTGTTCAGCTACAACCTCATGAACACACCAAACTTGAACCTCGCTCTCGTCTGTGCTGCTTCCTTGGCTATGGAATTGAACATAAAGGATATCGCTGTTGGGACCCAATCTCTAAGAGACTTCGTATCTCCCGTCATGTCACATTCTGGGAACATCTTCCCTTCTCTACGGTGTCAAAATTTCAGGATCCCATCACTCCTTCTACTTCCTTCTTCACTGACACATCTATCTCTTTAGATTCTCTCCAATTAGACCCTATACTCTCCTCACCATCTGATCCACCAACTTCTGCATCACCTGAGCCTTCCCCTATCTCGTCTGAGCCTTCACCTGACCCTTCCGCATCAATTGAGCCTTCGTCTGCCCCTTCTATGCTAGCTGACCATGATCAATCATCTGCACCAACTCCCCGGACTACTTCCGAGCCTTCTGCCGAGTCTATGGATCCTAGCTCCTCCCAACCACCAGATGAGGTAAGACGCTCCGATCGGGTAAGACAAGTTCCTACTCACCTTCGTGATTATCATTGTTATGCTACTTTACTATCCACCCATGAACCCACTTCCTTCAAGGAAGCCGACTTTAACCCTGTTTGGAAGCAAGCTATGACAGAGGAACTTCAGGCACTTGACAAAGCCAATACATGGGAGTTTGTTCCTCTCCCACCGGGCAAATCACCCATCGGTTGCAAATGGGTCTTCAAAATCAAAACCAAGTCTGATGGATCCATTGATCGATACAAAGCACGCCTTGTGGCAAAAGGCTTCAATCAAGAATATGGCATTGACTACGAGGAAACGTTTGCTCCTGTGGCTCGTGTCACATCTGTTCGTAGTCTTCTCGCCATTGCTGCCACCAAGAAATGGCCACTCTATCAGATGGATGTCAAGAATGCCTTTCTAAATGGCGATCTCGAAGAGGAAGTCTACATGAGACTCCCTCCAGGTGTGACCTCCCGTCAGGGACATGTATGTCGACTTCAAAAAGCCCTCTATGGCCTCAAACAAGCTCCTCGTGCTTGGTTTGAAAAGTTTAGCAACAATGTCATCTCACTGGGTTTTTCTCCAAGTAACTATGATTCTGGCCTGTTTACTCGGACTACTGCTGCAGGTACTATCTTACTTCTGTTGTATGTTGATGACATGATCATCACTGGCAGTGACACTACAGGTATCAATCATCTCAAACAATCTCTCAGCTCATGTTTTGAGATGAAAGATCTTGGCAAACTACACTACTTTCTTGGACTTGAAGTTCTATCAGACTCCCCCGGCATCTATCTCTGTCAAGCCAAGTACATATCCGATCTGTTGTCCAAGGCTGGGATCACAGACAACAAAGTTGCATCTACACCAATTGAGCAAAATCTGCACCTTGCTCCGAATGCTGGAACCCCGCTGAAAGACCCTACAAGGTACCGTCAACTGGTCGGATCTCTGGTCTACCTGACTGTTACTCGACCAGACCTTGCCTATGCAGTTCATATAGTTAGCCAATTCATGGCTGCCCCGTGCTCGGATCACTATGCCGCTGTTCTTCGTATACTTCGGTATCTCAAAGGGACGATGTTTCATGGGCTTCATTTCTCATCCACTTCATCCTTACAGCTTCGTGCCTTCTCAGATGCTGACTGGGATGGTGACATAACCGACCGCCGTTCCACCACAGGTTATTGTTTCTTCCTTGGTGACTCTCTCATCTCCTGGCGTAGCAAGAAACAATCGCTGACAGCTCGGTCCAGTACTGAAGCAGAATATAGAGCCTTAGTTGATACTACTCAGGAACTTGTATGGCTTCGCTGGCTACTCTCTGATATGGGTGCTCATCAATTTTCTCCAACACCATTATGGTGTGACAACACTAGTGCTATTCAGATTGCTCACAATGATGTCTTTCATGAGCGTACAAAGCACATCGAGATTGATTGTCATTTCACTCGTCAACACGTTCTTCGCAAGACGGTTAAACTTTTTCCTATCTCCACCATTGATCAGACTGCAGATATCTTCACCAAAGCCCACCTTCCAGGCCGCTTTAGGACTCTTGTTTCCAAACTCAATTTGTCTCATTCTTCCCCTACTTGAGTTTGAGGGGGGATGTTAGAGTATTATTGTCAATATGTATTGTTCAGGGTCTTTTCTGTAATTATGTGTAACTTCTCTTTTGTATAAATAGTCTCTTAGGGTTCCTTTTCTAGGTTAGACACTTTACTTGTAAACACTCTCTCAATATATGAAAACGGCCGATTCAGCCATCTCGTGTGTCTCTCTATCAATCGACTCTACAATTCTAACAAGATGCATAGTTGTAAACGACTAAACACAAACAAGTTTAAACTTGATTGTGATGTGTTTATGGTTTATAAAACACTTTTCAAGAGCAAACTAACGACACTAAATGTTAAATGTTGCTAAACAAAGCCTTAGACGTAGTATGAAAAACTAATCTATATGTTCACGGATAGCAAATGATACAAGAGTGCCTAGCATTTTCAATGGTAACAAGATGTAACTTTGATGTGTGACAACCTGTCCATTGATGAAATCCTCACTCTTGTCAGCAAAGAAATGTCGAGCCATAATACTATTGCGGTCACATATGCACCACCGTTTGTCCCCTTCAGACAACCCCAACATCGGCAGCTGGGTACATGACTGCTGTTAACAAATGAATGCAAAAAACTTGACAATACTCTTTGAGGTGGACCTGGATCACAAGAAATTAAGAAAAATGGTAAAACTCTCTGAAACATGGCTGCTTTTTCATCTTAAATAATGCTCACAATCAAATGAAAGAAAATGCAAACAGTAGATAAATTAAAAACAAGATATTTATGATATTCAAATGAACAAGGAACTTGAGTTGGGTTGAGCTCTGTATTGTATGGACTGATATCTTCATATTCATTCATGCTAGCTTAGCTGGGAGAACATGGGGCAAGATCTCATATAAACAGAATTGACAGAACTTTCAAATATATATATGTTCATTCCATCAACTGCATAAAAGGTTAACATACCAACAAATGCCAATTGAAGAAATAAAGCAATAGTTTTGTGTGCAAGCACTAAAAAAAATACATCATTAAATAACAAACAAATCCTACCATACTTTCAACTTAACTGGATTCATGTTCAATTTTCTAGCACCTTCAAAGCACCATTTGTTTCTAAATGCCAGGTGAACTCATGGGGGAACTCATAGATGTTTAATTAAACATGCATAAATCCATTGACATCAAGATTTAACCAAACACTATTTATCATGAAATCCATACTTTCCCAACGTAACTCGATCAAATTGGTTATTCTAGTTATATAATGTTCCTATATGTAACTACTAATGCATTACACAAGTCCACCACAAAAACATGTATAAATTTCGAGACATTTGAATAACTATTACATATCCATCCAAGAGCTTACGCAATTATAATTTGCTAGCGATATAAATGCCCATAAAAATTCGACAGCATGAATCTACAAGTATCTAACCCCCCAAATGACCATATAACTAAGCAAAGCAACAAGTTAAAAAGTGATTACAAGTTGTGGTAAAATTCAAGAAAACAACTTGAGGAAAAAAACAAATAATATTGGCAAAATAAAAAAATCAGGCTCAATAGAAGATACTAATCGAAGTTAATATAATAGGCAAAACAACATACCTCTGAGGCAACTTTTCATAAACATAGACAAAGTTAAGCGAGAAACACAACTCTAGCTGTCAAGTCATTTACGAACAGAGAAATGAATCAAGTATCAGTTCTTACCAAGGTTCTAAAAGGCGTAAGGCGTAAGGCGTAAGGCGTGACGGCGAGGCCAAGCCTTAAGCCTTACAAGATATGGCGAGGACGCGGCGTTTTTCAAGGCGTGAACTAAGGCGGCAAATTAATATATCTTTTATATTATTTTATAATATATATGTATAAATTTTCTGTTGTTATTCAATGAATACAATTCTATCCAACAATTTAATATATATATATATATATATTGTTGGAAATTTTAGTAAAAAATATGGTTTTTACTAAACTTTGGACACGTTTAAATATATATATATATATATATATATATATATAGCTTCATGATTTTGTAAATTTGGCTTCATGAATGTATATATATATATTTTGGCTTCATGAATATATCATTTGACATTTTTAACTAATTTTTTTACAAAAATACCCTAAAATACCCTTATTTTTGTAAAAAAATTAGTTAAAAATGCCAAATGATATATTCATGAAGCCAAATTATATATTCATGAAGCCAAAATATATATATATATATATATATATATATATTCATGAAGCCAAATTTACAAAATCATGAAGCTAGGTATGGTTTGTACGAGTTTGTACAAACTAGTTGGTTTGTACCCGATACCACCCCTATATATATATGTGGGTGTGTGTTATATATAATCAACTCTTAGTGGGTTTATGTTCTCCTATATGAGAGCTTCGAAACGATATATAATGCGTCCAAAACGGAGTATGTGTGAATGAGATATCGATGCTCAAAGTTGAGTAATTGGATGAAATTAGCAAACACCAAGTTGGGTGTGGGAAGGTGTCCCACATAGGAAGAAAGAGTAAAATTTCTTTGGTTTATAACCAAAAAAGAGTAAGTAGTTGACAAGCTTCTTGATTGGTTTTACTACTCCTACCCGCGCGCAGGGGGGTGCCGATTGACAATTTCGTAAGCTAAAGTCGTCGAACTTGTGTGCGACCTGCGGACACGAATGCAGCTCCAAAATCTCGTGCTCACGCAGCTCGGTTTTTGTTGAAAATTCTTTTGACCAGTTGTATTTTTTTTGCTCAAAACTGCAAATCCAAAAATTAAAAAACACAAAAAAAATTCAAAATTTTTAAAATCTTTGCGACGCTTTATAAAAAACGGACGATATGGCTCGCCTTGAGCCGCCATGGCGTGAGCCACGCCTTACAGAAACGTTATGGCCCATATCGTAACGGCGAAGCCGCGCCTCGCGCCATGGCGCGCCTTTTAGAACCCTGGTTCTTACCAGCTTAGCAACAGTTTCACCAAAAACGTTGATCCCAAATGAAACCCTAGAATGGATTACGTTAGATCCATGTCGTTGAGGAGGGAAGATGAATCGCCACCCGAACTCTTCCCGATTTATGTCGTCCATTTCAAAAACACAGCTTAACCATTAAATCCTTATAGAAGCACGAGATATACACAAATTGGTTTTTAATTCATACCTTCCGTATGTAATCATTTAACCTAAACAAAGAAAATGAAAGCCATTCATAGAAACATTCGTAGAACCGGAATAACAAAACTTAAGAGAAGAAACGTCGCTGAACCAGAAGAACAAATTGTTCCCTGTTGTCAGAGAAAATGAAAACCGTTAGAAACAAAATCGTTGATGGAAAAACCACCTAGGAATATCTTCAGACTATCAGATTGAGGTAGGGTTTGGGGGTATTTAGCAAGGTTTCAAGGGATTTGAATTTATCAGGGAGTGGGAGAGGGAATCGGGTTCTCGGGGCAAGAATCACCAGTCATAAGAGCGGGAATATGAAGCTGGAAGAAGAGAAATCAGGGAAGAAGAACGTGGCTGAGAAAAAAACTGTTCTTGAAATGTTGAAAAAAACTGTCAAATCCTACTATTCTTTTTATACAGTAGAATAGATGAATTGGCTAAAACAGTTAAATTCAAGATTGCAGTTATTCAATTTTTCTTAGCCACGTTTTCTCCCCACTCCTTCTGCTGCTTCACAAATCACTCCATCGATGACAAAAAAAAGGTAATGTTCAAGAACAGTTTTTCAAGAATCAGTTTCTTTTTCTAAACCACTACCTACTTCTTCTTCATCTCTCCGATCTGGTTTCCAAGTTCCTTCTCCCCGATTTCTCTCCACATAAACAGCTATGTTAAGAATGAGAGAAAGAAACCCATATTTATTTCATTGGTTATCTTCTTACGATCGTAACCTCCATCGCCCTACACATCACAAACTTCAAAATCGGTGGTTGTTTCAGTGACGATTGACAAACGAAACAACTCAGAAAAATTTAGGGTTTGTTGATAATTCTTGGAAGGCTTTGTTGTATTGCGATTATGTCGATCAAACCCAGAAGAATTTAGGGTCCTTTGATAATTCCCCCATTTTTCTGCAATCTCTTCACCCTTCTCCACGTCTCACCACCGATTTCAAATATCTATTGAAATCGCTAGATATTTGAATTTCAAACGCTATCACCACCTTCATTTCCAACCAAATCGATTTCATCGCAGTCCTACTCCTTCATCAGGTTGTGACAGGGTTGCAGAATTCAGAGAGTGAGTGAGAGAGAGAGAGAGAAATTTCTTCAAATTGGTTGTTTTTCTCATTTCCCCAAACATTAATTAAGTAAAAGAAGCTGATACATCACAGCCATACGATTAAACATAAAGATAAATCTAAGGCAGAAAATTATAAACTGAGAACCCTAGAGGCTGTAGTCTTTCAGCTTAGTGGGTAGTTGGGTTGTACGTTTGGGCCTTGTAATGGGTTGGGATTGAATTGTATCAGGTTGTTAGTTCGATAATCAGATCGATTCACTATCATCTTCTTCTTTGATATTTACCTTATTTGAAACAAAATTTTGTTCATTTACCTACTGCAATCGATCATTTATTGGGTTTGCTTCTCAATCTTTCATTTATCGTTTAGGGTTCCGATTCAAGCCTTCATTTTTCTATCCATCGTCTTGTTTCTCCACTGAAATCGGTTAGGATTTGCTTCTCTACCGTTTTGCTTTTTTTTGGTTTGTTTACTTTGTGTTTAGAATCGATTTTGGTATCATTTTTTTGTTTTGTTCCATTTTTCTGTATCGATTTTGTGGTTGTTCTTTGGGGGAAGCCATGGTAAGCTACCAACTTTATATTATCCCATTTTTTATTGTTAAAATTGTATGTTGAATTCTTGTATAAAATTCAAAAGGTTTTTTGTAAATTATGTAATTCACTGAATCTGGTGAACTCCCATTTGCAGGTGCGTTATCTTCTTCTATCTTTACCGATTATGGTTTGCAACCCCTTGGCAAAAGTTATGGTTACCCATGTGTTGTTTTGAGAATTGTCAAAAGAGCAGGAATTTTTCATGGCTTGGTTAGCTTTTCGTTTTGATGCATTTGATTTTCTATTGGTTTGTTTTCATTTCCAGAAGAGTAAATGAAAATCCCGAAATACCGAATACCGATTTTGAGAAATGTTTGGAACCGAATACATGGTATCGGTTCGGGTTCGGTTCGGTCCGGGAAAACGGTGCTCAACGCTCATCCCTAGCCTGAAGCCCAGCCCATCACAAGCCCGGTCCCGGATCGGCCCGACATAGGCCTGGTCCAGCTCGTCAGGCCCTACCAGGCCTAGATTTCAGCTATTTTCACGGCCCAGTTCCGGCTCGGCCCGTCTAAATTCAAAAAAGAGCCGTTTTTATTACGTTAGGTGACTGTTTTTACCGTTAGGGGCATTTTTGACCTTTTTAGTGTTTTTTGGCTCCTAAACACTAACGAACGACTCGATGTTGATGACCTCGATGATGGAACGACTCTTACTATAATTGAAACGACCGGAACTCTTGCATACCATCCAACATACGAGGATTAAGAGTATTTTTTTATAATTCGATAAATGTAGTTATTTAAATGTATTGTTCACTCGAAATTTTAATAAAACGTATTTTTAAGTGACCCAATTAAGTATTTTATAGCATATTCGAATAATATTTATTAAAAAATGTATATATATATATATATATATATTTTAAAAGCCCGATTTTGGGCCCGGTTCCAAAAGACCAATCTTCGACTGGGACTGATATCGGTTTCTTTACCTTCTTTATTTGTGGTTTGACCAAAATTTGTATCGGTTATGTTGCAAGTTGGTTGGGTTGGGGGTAGGTTTTTGGTTTTTTTTTGGATTGAGTTTTCTGATTTCTCTCTAAACATTTATTTTTACAGTGATTATCATGCCTTTTGCTCCTGGATATTTAATTTATTATATTTTAGTTTTGAGATTGGTATTATTAATGGTTATGTTTACTATGTTGTAAAATATTTGATTTAAAGTTTTAATGCATAATCTATTGTTTTATATTATATATATACGCGTGAGATCTCTCATAATCTTGGTAAGAATCGATACCATGTAATCGGTCCGGTTTTTGGTTCCAAGTATTCGACAAAATCGGGATTCGGTATTTGGTACCGGGATTTTCCCGAAAACCCGAAACGGAACCGGGATATTAATAGACAATGTTTTTTGAAATGTCTTAAGTATGCATATCATCTCTTTGATAAACTAACCTTATTTTTTCTCTAATCGAGATATATCATCTCCTAAATGAACAAATTGGAAAAAAAAAAAAAAGCTTAAAAGAAGACCGAAATTTGTTGAACTTTTGATCGGTTTTAAACTTTTGATTGTTAAATTTTTAATTGTTTGGGAATGGTTTTGATACACATTTGAAATATTATAAAAAGATTTTGGTTTACGATTGGTTTTTATATTCATTTGAATGTTTGATACATTTTCATATTTTCGGTCCTAAGTGGTCCTAGTACCGAATTTCCCGTCCCGAGACCGAAACCGAACCAGTACATACGGTTCGGTTTTTTGTCCTAATTTTTAGTCCCAAAAAAATTTGGTACCAATCGGTCCGGTCCCGATCTCATCCCTATATTGATGGGCTATTCTCGTTTATTTTAACAATTATCTTACAACAACTTGTTTTATGTTTATTCAAATTTGATTACTTTTTATTGCAAATAATCTGAAATTTATGAACCATATGTAGAAACGTTTGAAATTGGTTATCATGTATGATAAGGTGTTTGGATGCACGCTTTTAATTTTGATTTTAATTCATCTAACTGTATTATAAGATGTAATATAACGTTCTATACCGTTATCCTATTACTTCAAGCTACATTAATGAGATAATATCCCTCTCGAGTCAATCACATGCTATAATTACTCAATAAGCCAATAAATAAATCGACTAGAAAGACGATAAATAAATAAGAGTTGGGATCATTTATTTTTGAATAACTGTAAGTGTTCGGATCAGTTTACTTCAACTAATCCAATGAAACCATAAATCAAACAACATGCGTTGGTTGATTTGTGTGTATAGATCGAATTGCTTTTGTTTGAAGAGTTTTTTCATGGATAGAATGATCACGTGTTTTAATTGCGAGAGACGAGTTTGGGAAGATTTTGGCTTTATGTATAAACCTTTCCCCTTGAATCTTACTTATCATTAAGTCACTATCAAACAAACAATCATGTATAGTTGAACGAATAAGTTTGTTAAGTTGGTAACAAACATATTCTTAGTACAAGTTTGATACATAGATTGGATGAAGGTGGACCGGATGAGCGAGAATAAGGGGTCGTTTACCTAATCACTTACCCGGGTAAGTGCTTACCGGTAAAATTCAACACTATCACTTACTTCCCGGGTAAGATTTTAGTCCACCAAAATGGCATCGTATGCAACAATTTAGTCGGTAAGCGTTAACCGTGGTAAGAGTCGTCACACTCACTTATCGGGTAAGACTCTCGGTCCTTGCTTCCGCTCTTACCGGGTAAGATTCTTAGTCCTTGCCATATTCATCCGGTAAACTAATGTGACTTGATAAATACTTACCCGGGTAAACGTTTTGTAAACCGCCCATAAGATAGGCCGCAAAAACAACTGTTGAAGGTTTTAAAGTTTAAGATTGCTTAGAAAATTTAGAGGGTGTTTGGGAGTGTTTTTTTAGTCCAAAAGTGCTTTTGGCCAAAAGTGCTTATTGACTTATTGCTTTTGGAAAAGGAGTTTTTAAAAAAGTGTTTGGATTAGCTTTTGAGATAGGAAAGTGTAAAATGACCAATAAGTCAATAAGTCAGGAAAGTGTGACTTCTTGAAAATCACGTTTCCAAGGCAAACCAAAAAGCTGTTTTAAAAGTCCTTTTGCATTTGCCAAACAAGCTTTTTAACTTATTGACTTTTTGAAAAGCCAATAAGTCAATAAGCAGATTTAAAACACACTCCCAAACACCCTCTTAGGCCATCCGTACCCCAAGCGGGATGGCCCTCGGGGATGGCTGCGGGATCAGCGGGAAGGGCTACGGCCCATGCGGGGTTGGCGGGGCGGGGTTGATTCCGGGGATGGGATCCCGGATCATCCCGAAGAGTTTTAAAAAAAAAAAAAAAATTTAAAAATAAAGCTGTTTAACGGCTCTTTGTAAAAAAAAAATCTCAATTTAATCCTACTATATATTTAACCCTCAACCTCTTATTTCTCACACCTCTCAACCTCTTATTTCTCACACCTCTCAACCTCTTATTTTTCACACCTCTCAAATTCTCTCAACCTCTTATTTCTCACACCTCTCAAACTCTCTCAAATTCTCTCAACCTCTATATTTTAAACAATATGGATTCGCCACAACCCGGTTCACCAACCGCATCATCATCATCCGTAGACACCGACGAGTTGTTGAATCTACAAAGGGAAATTTTTCGACATACTACACAATCGCTGTATGGTAGCACCGCCTCATCGTCAACAAGAGAGAGGGCCGCAAACATTGAAAGAGGTCGAGTAACTGCAAACGAGCGGCTTATGCGGGACTACTTTGGCATCAACCTGATTTATACACCGGATATGTTTAGGCGGCGGTTCAGGATGAGCAGACAACTATTCGAACGAATAGTTGAAGATTTAGAAGTAAGGTATCCGTATTCTAGACTTCGGTTTGACGGGTTAGGCAAACAAGAGTTTTCTCCGATACAAAAGTGTACTTCCGCTATTCGGCAATTGGCGTATGGAGTAGCTGCTGACGCACTTAACGAGTACATCCGTATGAGAGAGAAAACGTCACGAGATTGTCTGTACAAATTCTGCACAGGTATTATTGAACTGTATGGTCAAAAATATTTACGCAAGCCTACTTTTATTGATATTCAGAAGTTGTACGCCGCGCATGAAGCTAAACACGGATTTCCCGGCATGCTCGGCAGCATAGACTGTACTCATTGGGCATGGGCAAATTGTCCGAATGCATGGCGAGGTCAATTCATGAGAGGTGATCATGAGCACCCGACAATCATGCTAGAAGCAGTGGCCTCTCAAGATCTATGGATCTGGCACGCATACTTTGGTGTTGCCGGTTCCAACAACGACATCAATGTTCTCAATCAGTCGCCCATCTTCAACGATGTATATGATGGAAAAGCACCCGAGTGCCCTTTTGAGGTGAATGGAGCCACCTACAAGCACGGATATTATCTAACGGATGAGATATATCCGGAATGGGCTACTTTCGTAAAATCATTTACGTGCCCACAAGACCTTAAACGACAAAAATTCAAGTCCGCGCAAGAATCCGCACGTAAAGATGTTGAACGAGCGTTTGGCGTGCTTAAACAACGTTGGCATATACTTCATAACCCGGCACGCGGATGGGAACCGGCAATATTGAGAAACATTATGTACGCTTGTGTCATATTACACAATATGATACTCGAAGACGAAAACCATGCTATTTGTGGTGACGTGGAAAACGACTTTTTCACGAATGATATCGAAAGCCAAATCAGTGAGACACAACGCGCGGCAAATGTTCAAGAAGTCATAAACCGGGACACTCATAATAACCTTCGGTCGGATTTGGTCGAACATATTTGGCGTATCCAAGTTCCCAACAATGACGACGAGTAGATTTTTAAATTTATTTTGTAATTTTTATTTTTAATGAATGATATGAATTTTAATTTTTATTATTTATCTTATTTTTATTTATTAAAAAATATATAAATATTTTTATTTTGTTAAATAATTAAATGTATAAATAAAAGAATTAAAATAAATGAGGTGTCAAAAGGGTTTGAGGGAATGGGGTACGGGTGTTTAGGGATTGTTAGGGATTGAGTGAGGGATGAGAGAAAAGCTGATGTGGCGCTGATGTGGAGTGGAATATTTGAAAGATTCCCTCCATGGGGTACGGATGACCTTAGGCCATCAGTACCCCATGGACAGCATCTTTCAAAGATTCCACTCTACATCAGCGCCACATCAGCTTTTCTTCCATCCCTCACTCGATCCCTAACGATCCCTAAACACCCGTACCCCATTCCCTCAAACCCTTTTGCCACCTCATTTATTTTAATTCTTTTATTTATACATTTAATTATTTAACAAAATAAAAATATTTATATATTTTTTAATAAATAAAAATAAGATAAATAATAAAAATTAAAATTCATATCATTCATTAAAAATAAAAATTACAAAATACAAAACACTACCAATTATGAAATTTTTGGATTTGCTCTTTTCTCGCTAAAGTAGCCCTCAAAGCGTTTCCCGTAAGGTGATCATGCGGGGTTATGAAATACTCGAAGTCTTTCTCAAATCGTTTATCTCGTTCGATTTCTCGTTCGTGTTCTAACCTTTGAAGTTCGAGTTTTGAGCGTTCGATTTCGAGATCGAGTTTTTTCATTTTGTATTCCATTGTATCATCAATCTTGTTGTTGAACGTCGTCAACAACTGAGTAACACTTTCGTCCGTATTCTCCCCGGACGTATTACTCGTTGATGATTTTTTTGCCTTGTTTCTCCCGATGGGTCGTTGAATTTGCTCGTCATCGTCATCATCGGAAGGTTGGGTACGTTTTGAACCCCGCGATGAAGTTGTCGTCATCGTTGGAACGGCTCCCCATTTTGGACATTTTTTTAGGACGTCCCAAGCTTGTTCGTGAGTGAAAGCAACTTTATGGCGTGCTACATACCGTTCGTGTGCCGTTCGGGATATATCGGCCTCACTCATCCCGCTTGATCTATTATTGAGCAAGTTGTTGTAGATGCCGCCAAACGAATTAACTCTTTTATTGAAGTCGTTGAACTTGCTATTGAGTTGATGGGTTGATCTATAACCTGGTTCACGACCCATGCGAGTAAAGAACACATGCCCGATTCGGCCCCAAAAATTTCCTACATTTATGTAAAATTAAGTATAAGAATAATAATAATAATAATTATAATAATAATAATAATAATAATAATAATAACAATAAAAATAATTACCACCGCTTTGTGCGTTACCGACCACGGGGTCCTCCGAAACGTCAACCCACGCCGACACTAACGCGAGTTCCTCGGCTTTACTCCACGTTTGTTTGGCGGCTTTCTTTGGTCTCGGATTTGATGGTTCCGGGTTAGATTGTTGTGCCGGGATAGATTGTGGTGTGTTCGGGGTAGAAGGTTGGGTTTCCGGAACAATGTCGTCGTCGAGATTGAAGTTGGCCGGAGTAAAACCTTGTTCAATCAACCCGGGACGTGTAAATTGGTAAGGAATTTGTTGGTGAAATTGTTGGTGAAATTGTTGCGGATATTGTGGCGGATTTTGTTGCGACCATTGTGGCGGAATTTGTTGCGAAAATTGCGGATGATAACCTTGTTGTGTAAACGCTTGGAAACCAAGCTCTTGATCTTCTTGCGATTGTGGTGTATTCGGTCGGTTACGACGGGATGTATGTGTTCTGTTTGAATTCATGATGAGAGAGGTGTGAAAAATAAGAGGTTGAGAGAATTTGAGAGAGTTTGAGAGGTGTGAGAAATAAGAGGTTGAGAGAATTTGAGAGGTGTGAAAAATAAGAGGTTGAGAGGTGTGAGAAATAAGAGGTTGAGAGGTGTGAGAAATAAGAGGTTGAGGGTTAAATATATAGTGGGATTAAATTGAGAAAAATAATTTTTTTTTACAAATAGCCGTTCAACGGTTACATTTTTAAAAATTTAATTAAATTTTTTTTTTAAAAAACCTTCGGGATGATCCGAGATCCCATCCCCGGAATCATCCCCGCCCCGCCATCCCCGCATGACCCGTACCCCATTCCCGCCCATCCCGAGCCCCATCCCGTACGCGGTATCGAAGGCCTTAGTAATTTACAGATCTTGTTTCATTATCTTGATTTTTTTTAAAGGATATTATAGATTATATATTGTCTAGATTAATTCCAAACCATAATTAATTTAAAAACAAATAGCCTCACCATTTGAGCGAAAATAAACCCTCGATCTCCATTGTTGCCTGCTGCCCACCAATTCCTCCTCCAACAATGGCCGACTGGTAGATAGATACCTCTCCGATTTCCTTCCGATCGATTATACATTCCAACACAACAAGATGGGGAGCAGTAGCAGCGATGTCGAAGCAGGATTCGCCAAGCTTCAAGGCGAAGACTTCGAATACTACATGCAAACCTACTCAATCATCCTCGGCCGAAACTCCAAGAAATCCACTGTCGACGTCGATCTCTCCTCCCTCGGCGGTGGCATGAACATCTCCCGTCACCACGCCCGCATTTTCTACGATTTCCAACGACGTCGTTTTGCCCTAGAAATCCTCGGAAAAAACGGCTGTTTCGTCGAAGGCGTTCTCCACCTTCCCGGTACACCGCCGGTAAAGCTTGATTCGCAAGATCTTCTTCAAATCGGCGACAAGGAGTTCTACTTTTTGTTACCTGTTAGAAGCATCCTTGGTGGTCCAATTGGGCCGCCACGTCACCACGTTCCAAACCCTAATTCCGTGACTAGTTATCCGTCTCCTCATCTTCTGCCTTTGCCTCCGTCTGGTAGGGTTTCTGGCGGGAAGAAAAGTGGAAGGGGGAGGGTTATGACTGATTTTGAAGATGATGAGATGGATGATAGTGGAGTTACTGGAGCGAAGAAGATAAGGAGAGGTGTTGGAGATGGGATTGATGCTTATGCATCATATGGTGCTCCGTCTGGTTCCGGTGGGAAATCACATTCCGGTGAGTAATTTTATATTTCCTTTCGTGTTTTTGGATGAACAATTGGTGTAACAGTATATGTTTACCTTAATCTGAGTGACAAGAAATGAACTGTTTTGGAGATGAACTGTTTTTTGTTTAGATCAATGTCAAAGTTCTACATAGCAGAGATCAATAAGTGGGATTTTTGTTAAATTCAGCAGAAAGATTATAAAGCAAGAGCAAGAAATTTGAGTTTGTGATTGCAGTATGTTTGTTTTTCCTTATGGCATATTGGCATTACAGGTAGCTTTTGGTTCATGTGGAGTCGAACAGGAGAATGTGAAAGTAACCAATTAGAAACCACATTAGGTCTTATTTTTGTTGATTAGATACAAGGGTATTGAGAGGAGGGTAGAAAGTAGGTAAATATGCTCTTTGTGTTGGATAGTTGGGCATGATAAGACCCGACTTTCTGCTTGAGTTTCTTACTGGTCTTACATACATGTTTATGTTATATATATAGAGAGAGAGAGGAAGGATCATGCCAGAAGTTACACATTATGCTAGAAGGCGAGAAGTGTGATATCATATGTGATTACACGGCATGTGGGTGTGTTTAATCATATATGATTAAACGTCTATGTATTGCCAATGTAACATGTGTTTAATCATATATGATTAAGCTTGTGTATCGTATATGATATCACACTTCTCGCCTTCTCGCATAAGGTTTAGCTTATCGTTTGAACTGTATGTATGCATGTGTGTGTGTGTATATATATATATAGATGTATGCAGACCTGAATTGTAACTCGAAGAGTAGAGTGGCTGTTTCCGTGAAACTTGAATTTATATATAGTATGCATTCAGCATCCGTTATAGTTTCTTTTGTTTTCATGATTGTGATTTAGGGGCTGCTTGTTAGCAGCTTAATGAGCTTAATGGAACTCACAGCTTATTCGATCAGCTATATATAACTGTTTAGTAGTGGCTTAATGATATAGAAAGTGGCTTATCCGGTAAGATTTTAGGGGAGAGCTTTATGCAGAAAGCCAAGTTTTTTTTTCTTCCAAACCTGTCTGTCCCAATTAAAAAAACACATTCCTGAGTCCTGACTTCCTTCCATCTATGAAAAAACACTCTCAAACAAAAACACTCTCAAACAAAAACCTTCAAAATCTATACAGACAGATTAATCAACACAAACAACTTGACTTAATGGAAAACCAATCAAACAGCCCCTTGGTCTTCTTTGTAGACTTTAGATTATTCTTGTCATTGGATATAAAATAGTTACTTAATCACATGCCTCAACTGGTGCTTTCAATACTTGTTTTTTATTTATTTATTTTACGTGTTGTTATTGTAGATAAGAAATCCGAGGGAAGATCAAGAGTTGACAGAGATTCTGACAACCAGCAGCTGTTACAATTAGAAGAGAAAGACGTGGTGTCGTCTGTAGCTACTGTGCTATCTGACCTTTGTGGTCCTGGGGAATGGATGCCCATGGAGAAACTTCATTCCGAGGTAAGACTTAACCAATAAGCACATCCTCGTAACGTTTTTGGCTTTCTGCCACAATCCTATACACGGTGGATTTCCTTTACTGAATAATTAGATATGGTCGAGTCCATCCAACCGCTATCTACATGCATATGTTTGGCGGTTTGAGCGGTCTAGCGGTCCGGTCCAGTTTGAAAAATAGCCAAACCGCTCGGTCTGGTCTGCGGTTTGGACGGAACCGACCGCCAAAAATACGCGTGTATATTATATTTAGTTTTCATGTTGTAGGCTCGACTTTTATTGCTCAATTAAAAAAAGTTCGTCAAAGAGATTATGTAATTGATCTGAGTTATCTAAATTGACAAAGTTTTGAAACCCGTCAAAAGTCAAATCTAGAATCCAAGTCATCCTTCGACTTGCTCAATATTTGTCCAAAGTTCAACTATTGTTGGTGGACTTGTTTAATTTATTTTCAATTTGCTCAACGTTCTTTATTTTATTTTTTATATTAAGTTTTTTTTTAATAATTCGGTATACTATTTCTTAATAATGTTATATTGGTAGAAATATTATTTTGGATATGGATTTTATGTTTTTAGTTTAAAGCCCCATAAGAGGCCCAAACCACTTAAACTGGTCAGGCCATACCATCTTTTTGTCGTCCAGTTTGGACCAAACCACTCAGTTTGAAATTTTCCTAAACCGCCGTTGTGGTTTGGGCCTTTGGGGGGTTAAACTGTCCAAACCAGACCGCGAACACCCCTAAGGACAAGACCTGAGTAGGACAAAAATGTTTCCCCCCCCTGCCCTACCAAAATAAGTGGAACAAAATCAAGGAGACAAGACAATATTGGTAAATTACTAAACTACCCATGACTAATTAAAACCGTAAAACCTTCAAAAATCTTTCATCTGCCTCACTCTTTGCTCGTCCAGTCCAGTCCTGTCCACTTACCAAACGCACCCGGCACCCATAGTGTGAGTACAATAGTAAATAAATGTATGTAGAACAAGTTTTTTTTTTTTGTATATAGATGTCCTTTAAATGTAAATGCTTGCTAGAAATAACAAAGTAAAAGGAGAAGATGTACAGCTATATTGGGATCCCTTTGTACCAGTAGTCATACAACAAAATCTAATGACTGGTACATAAAAGCTGGGTACATGTGTACAAACTGAGCCACATCCCTGCTAGCTATGAGCCATATGTAGAATTACTTATTACTCCCTCCGTCCCAAAATAAAATGTCCACACTGAAAACAGGCACATGGTTTTAGAAATGTGTAATTATTACACTTTTTAATCAACTAAATGACATTTTTTCCCTTGATAACACAAGGACTAAGGAATTTCTCCGTCTCATAATTAAGGGTATAATTGGACAGTAGACACTTGTTTGGGGACAAACTAAAATAGAAATGTGGACACTTATTTTGGGACGGAGGGAGTAATAGTTTGTGCCCAATTTGCATTCAAGCAGTCATCCTCCAAATTCTGATTGTAATTTAATTAACGGTAACAAGCTGCATTTAAACTGATCAATACTATAATTCGTATTTTTGCTTCTCATGTTTTTGTTCCACCATACGCTAATATCTACTTCTGCTACCTGTTTGCTCACATGCGCTCTTCACAAAAACAACTGTTTTACTCTTTGGGGGTAGAGGCCTGACTTGTTTACATCTCATCCCCACGGCCCACCCTAATGTTTAGTGGGGTTTACTAGGTTCGCTTGGTTTGGTTTAGTTTATGTTCCACCACGAGTATTTTGCTTTATGAAATTATATATGTGGTTTAACTTTTTATAAACTCAGATTATGTTTCTTATTACATAAGGGTGCGTTTGGTACACTGGACAGGACAAAACAGAACAGAGATCACTGTCCCATGTTTGGTAGGACTTTTATGTGGAACATATCCCTTACCCCATGGAACAAGCTGGAACAGGCTTATGTTTTACCAATATAACTTCAAAATAAAATCTAATTCTATTCTAAAACATCAAATACACGTTCTATTTTATATTTCATTCATTCTTTAAAAAAAATTATTTGTATTTTATCGAATGTTATCTGGTCTGTTTGTCCAGTTCTATCTACCAAACGCTGAACAATT
>CM066326.1:84896446-84950372 GCA_033807775.1 Saussurea involucrata
GGTCGAAAGGGTTCTAACAAGCGTGTCGTGTACCGTGGCGCAACACGCGTCTCCAACTCCACATTAAGGCCAATAACGTCTACATATTTACCTCACTTAAGGGTGTTATTCGGTTTTCGAAAATTTTCAAACTACACATCCAAAAACTTAACCGAATTAGGACATAAAACCGAACGAAAAAACCCTAAACAAGCAACCAAAACCGTTGAACCCGGACTTAACTATTCAAAAATATAAAAATAATACTTTGAATCGAAAAAACATAACCGAACGGATAAACTGACTAAGGGCACATAACCGAACTAAATACATCGAGAACTGAATAACTCGAACTTCATTTCATTTCAAGTAGTTTATTTCAGTTTTTATCGACACTCCTAACTCCACTAATCTCACTCATGGTTTTACCCTAATTGCCTCACTCACATTTCACTTGGAGAGTGACATGCCACAATCATTTTAAGTTACATGATTTGCATAAAAGTTATACCGTATCCTTAATAAGTAGCCATTAACATTTCACAATAAATAATAAAAAGTACAAAAGTTAATCGATAATTATAAAATAAGGTCTTAATTGTTGGAGTAATTTTGTTATGAGTCTATGCCCAAAAAGTATAGAACTATGTAAAAATTAAACATGTTTATTTTAAGAAAATAAAATTTATAATATACAAATAGTTTTGTTTGAAAAGTTATGGGGGTCAAATGACCCCCTTTTGTTAACCATACATCCGCCCCTGCATGGGTCCACTTATTGGTGATATAGATAAGACGGCAGGTCCACATATTGGTGATATTGAAAAGATGGCTCAAATAGATGTATTGTCGTGTAGAGAGAGTTATTACTTACGAAAGTCATGACTTATGAGTAGCAAGCAAAAACATAGCTTGAGTTGGATTTTGTAGGCAGCATGATTATTATAAGACAAAGAGCATACTAAAATGTTGATTGCTAACAACTAACCCTAACCCTAACCTTATAATAATAAAATGGTTATTAGTTTCGTGTATTTGATTTTAAGGCCTTGTTTGTTTTTTAGAAAAAAAATCTTATTAGCCTCTTATGTCTGATTCGTTAAGAGGTAGGGTCATTTATACTGTTAGTTTTTTTTCAAACTTTCAGAGCCACTTATGTCTTATTGTCCTCTTATCTGGTAAGAGGTAAACCAACCTTTTATTTGCCTCTTATTGTTCTTTAACCTTTCATGTTGTAGAATAGGTATTCATTTGGATTCGATGTTCCTGTTTCTGTTTAAATAATTTTTACTAATCAAGTATCTGGATTTTCTAATCTTAAGCTATATATGATTTTTACTAATCTTTTCCTGTTTAAGCTCTCTTTGTTTTTAGAGGTTTCTACTCAGCTTTGATTTTTGCTACTTTCTTTTGTAGGATTTTATGTATTTTTATATTACTTTTTTTGTTGATTGAATTGTTTTTGCATATTTGTTCCTTACTTTTCTTACTTGTTTAATTTGACAATTTTATAAGTAATGGTTGTTTGATTTCTTTACCTTTTGCATTTAAGTGGATTATCTTTTTGATTTAACGAGATTGTTTTTGGGCTAAATGCAATCAACTTCGAGATTGTTTTTGGGCCTAAAGATTGGTACATTAAGAAAAAGAAAAAAAAACATTTGAGGGGGAGCCGATGCACCCTATAGTATATTATATGAAAAGGCAACGTAAAAAGTACTCACCTCGCCCGGTGTGTCATTTTGTGTTGCCATCTTAAAAACAGATCTTAGATCAATTAATTGCTCCAAACTGGAAGTAGCTTCACGCGTATTCTTTTCGAAGAGTGCTCTTTGGCAACATTTTCTAACACATATCAAAGAATAAAGGTAAGAATACGATAGGGAAAAAAATTCGGATGTAAGAAAAGATAGGAAAAGGTTATTAAGTTACTGAAGCTTGTGAAGTTTTTCAAATCGCACAGTGGAAACACGTTTCCACTCCTTGTATTTCGCTCTTGATAGTGTTTTATACATATTCTCCAACATAGATGGGCTAAGCTGTGAAGTTCTTCCGAGATTTAAAGCCTGCGTATAACAAGTAGGATAATGTAAATTGTCACAATATGATCCGACCAACTTGTTTCTCATTATATTTTAGTTTGTCCTGGTGTCCACTTTTAAAGTAAATAGAAGATTACGACAAGTAAACTCCATACCTTGCCTAAACATTTTATTGCGTCGGTAAAGTTTTCTTTTCGTAATAGGGCAAGGCCAAGCATGTAGTTACCCTGCAATTAATGTTAGATATGCATGTGAAATAAATCCCATGTAGGAATATTAAAGGTAAGTTGAATTACGATAAGAGTTAGTTCTAATGTTAGACAGAAGCATAAAGAAGTTCAAAAAATAGGAATATTTTGATCTGATATATCCAAAATTGGGGAACTCAGCTTCTGTAACAAAATTCTCAAACTCTGGCATATTTGAATATGTCAACGGTCTAGCTTGACTTATATATGTCACTTTACCACTGCCACCGCTAGCAGTTTATTATTATTACTATAATGGTTATATATTCATGCCAGCTAAGCATGAAAATATCATATCAGCCATCGGCCTAAGGGACTGTTTGGGTTAAGATCAATTTGTGGTGATCAACCTCCTAAGAACACAAGAAGAGAATCGACACTTTGGGGAAATTTTGTGATATATTCATCAAAATGAACGATTACAAAATATATAAGATCAAAATGCAACTAAACTAAGTGCATGACGCAGCGGGGGTTTGCGGAAGGATCGACAACCGTCTAAACCCTTTGGATAGACGAGATTATGAAACATAATACTCGAAAAACTAGAGAATCCACTCTAAAAACGTAAAACGTTTATTGAATAATTGATAAAAAACTTTTTTAACAATGAACCCTAATAACCCTATTTATAATCTAAAACTAATAGAAAGATAAATACTAAACTTAATAAAAGGATAATTAAGAAAACTTAAACTAAGCCTAATCCTATTATAATTAAATAATGGAAATTAAATAATAGAAATTAAAACAACTAAAGGAATATGCGCTTGGAACTTGATCACATGATATTGGGATGAAACGGAAACAGTGCCCGGCGCTCCTTGCGGCGCGGGTTGTCTAGCGCCGGCGTGGGCGCCATTATGCCAAACAGTTTCCGGCGCGGGTTGTGGCGCGGGTCAGGTGGCGCCGCCGGCTTCCCTTCGTTTTGGCTCTCTTGTCGCTCGATCTGACTCGACCCGTATCGTCCGCTTCTTATATTCAATGCTTTATGCTCGCTCCTTTTTCGATGCCAAATTCCGAGTCTCTTTCGAGCTCGTTTTCCTTTTCGAACTTGTTTCTTTCTCTTCCAATTATTCATAAAAACCCTTCGATTTCTCCCTGTATCAGTCACTCTCTCTTGAAAATAACTCGTCCTCGAGTTCACTTGAAAAGTAGCTTTACTCGGCTCGTAGGACATGTGTCTCATCAAACCGCTTGGATGCACAACTCGGTTTTCAAAATCCAACAGCGGTCGTTGCAATTCCTTCCATAAAAGTAATGATTTATTAAACTCGAAAGGGTAAAAAACGTGAGTAACTTTACCGGGAATTATTGCACTTTGAACCGGAGTCGCGGATGCTTGAATAACGAAAACATCATCCATGGGATCATCGTTCTTGACATCTTTTGGCAACGGTTTCGTCGGCTCGAGAATGTCTTCCACTTGCTTGATTTCGGTTACTTTGACCGGGGACCCGAAATCTGCGGCCGACTCTTTCGGAACGTTACTGGCTTCATGTTGTGACTTTGTTTCGATGGTAACAATCTCGTCTTCAACCTTGGCCGCCAAGACTTCTTCTTTTTCCTGTGGGTTTTCCGGGATCGGCGGTTGATTGGCTAGGGAAGAAGTTGGACTCATAATACGATTCTTATCGTTGCTCCTCTGGTTGGTGCTTTCATCGAAGCTGTCGACTAGTCTCATGGCAATTTTGAGTTCGCCCCAATGAAATAGTACAATGTCGTGCCGACGCTTGTAAGTGGCGTTGGTATCGAATTGCCACGGTTGACCCAATAGAATGTGGCAAGCGTCCATATCGAGGACGTCACATTGTACCTCTTCTCGATAGTGTTTGCCAATGGAGATGTGTACCCGACAAGTTTGTGTAACTTTAACTTGAAAGCCATCCTTGACCCACCCAAGAGAATATGGAGCTTCATGGGGTTGAGTGGGTAGATCAAAGTAGTCGACCAATTTCTGGGACACGAGGTTCACACAACTACCGTCGTCGATAACTACGTTACATACCTTTTTCTGCACCGAGCAATTAGATCGAAAGAGATCTTCGCGCTGAGATTCTTCCTTTGATGAAAGCAATATTTGTTGGAGTGCGATATCGATTTTTTCTTGCGAATCTTCCTCCTCCTCTTTGGATTCGGAACTCAATGGATCGACCCGGCTAAGGTTGCCATTGAATGGCGCCATAGCCGGTCCTTCAAACCTGTCTCTTCTCTGACGGTTGTCGTTGACGATGTTGGGTTGAAGCCTATTAACAACTGCTGTCAGGTTCGTGAGTGTTGTGGATAAGGCCACATCCGACTCAACCAAAACTGCTTTGGTAGCGAGTTGTTGATCTGCCATGATGGTGAAAAGACAGGCGAATCCTGCTCTGATACCACTTGACGCAGCGGGGGTTTGCGGAAGGATCGACAAGCGTCTAAACCCTTTGGATAGACGAGATTATGAAACATAATACTCGAAAAACTAGAGAATCCACTCTAAAAACGTAAAACGTTTATTGAATAATTGATAAAAAACTTTTTTAACAATGAACCCTAATAACCCTATTTATAATCTAAAACTAATAGAAAGATAAATACTAAACTTAATAAAAGGATAATTAAGAAAACTTAAACTAAGCCTAATCCTATTATAATTAAATAATGGAAATTAAATAATAGAAATTAAAACAACTAAAGGAATATGCGCTTGGAACTTGATCACGTGATATTGGGATGAAACGGAAACAGTGCCCGGCGCTCCTTGCGGCGCGGGTTGTCTAGCGCCGGCGTGGGCGCCATTATGCCAAACAGTTTCCGGCGCGGGTTGTGGCGCGGGTCAGGTGGCGCCGCCGGCTTCCCTTCGTTTTGGCTCTCTTGTCGCTCGATCTGGCTCGACCCGTATCGTCCGCTTCTTATATTCACTGCTTTATGCTCGCTCCTTTTTCGATGCCAAATTCCGAGTCTCTTTCGAGCTCGTTTTCCTTTTCGAACTTGTTTCTTTCTCTTCCAATTATTCATAAAAACCCTTCGACTTCTCCCTGTATCAGTGCAGTTGATAATCATGGGCGTCCCCACGACCTACTTTATTTAAGCAACAAGAAAGAAAAGAAAGACCAAGTAAAATGCATGGTCATGAAGTCAATAATGAATCTGGACAAAATCACACCCTTCTTTTCTGGATGATGGAGGCATGCTTCAAGTGATGGAAAAAAACTTCCTTTTAGTCCATGCAACGGGCGGGTCGGTTGCGGGTACAAATGGGTTGACCCATTACGAGTAGGGCCGTGGATGTCGTATCAATTTGTTTACCTCTTAATAGTTCCACTAAGAGGCAACCTCTAAATCGCTAGGAGGTGAATCTTGTTTGGCAAAAAAAGAATCTGCCTCTTAATGGTTCTACAACCCTGTTGAGATACATATCTCTTCGTATTTTATGCTTTTATTTTTGGTCCTTATTGATGACCATTATCTTTTCCTTATTGATAGGTTATTGTTAGTTCCTATATATTTTGGTTCTTGTTTACTCCAAAAGCTATCAATCAGTAAAACTTATTTCTTTAAACTTATCATGGTATCAGAGCAAAATCTGGGAACCCTAACCATAGATTAATCCCTCTCTACCGAAAGAATGACATGCAACGCTGGCAAGAGTGATCAATCGGTGGGTGAAAAATCTATCATAGATATTTCATCACCGTATTTTCTTACTCCTGCCGATCACCCGAGACAGAACTTCATTGGCGCAATCTTCTTACGGATGGGAATTACATCGATTGGCAAAGGAGATGACGAATGCATTATTCACCAAGAACAAAATTGGCTTTGTCGATGGCACCATTCCCATGCCGAAAGAAGATTCTAACGATCTTATGAGTTAGAAACGTTGCAACGCAATGGTGCGAGGATGGCTGGTTAGAGCAATGGAAAAGGAGATCAAGAGCAACGTGAAATACGCCATCACTGCCCGAGACATATGGCTTGATCTTGAAGAGAGATTCGGCTTAATCTTGCAAAGAACCATCACTACAATACGTCAATAAAATATGACGATCTTAGCCTACTACACCAAACTGAGAGGGTGTGGGATGAGATCCAAACCATAAGTCCAACTCCAACTTGTACTTGTAACGGGTGCACTTGTGGGTTAGCAAAGAAGATCGCAAAGATACGAGATAAAGAACGTTTATATGATTTCTTAATGGGCTTAAACGAAGAATATGGAGCCGTCAAGACTCAGATTTTGAGTAGCAATCCTCTTCCCACACTAGGAGCAGCTTACCATCTAGTTAGCCAAGATAAACAACAAAGAAAGATTGGCATCGCACGCAATGCCACCACAAACACAGCAGCATTCCAAGCGATCAAGAAAGACATTTCTCGACCGACTGGTAAGAACAATTCCCAAATCGTGAACAAGAGAGATAAACGTGGAAAACAGGACGACCGATGGTGGTGCAGTCATTATCACAAATCGGGCCCCACAGTAGATGGGTGTTTCGAACTAGTAGGTTATCTGGAATGGTGGACGACAAAAACCACCACTTCCAAAACTCAACCTAGCAAATCTAGAACTCAACCTCGAGCGGTCGCGGTTAAAGAAGATGACTGTACTCCTAGCTTCACTAAGGAGGAGTATGATCGGCTACTACATATGCTACAAGGAATGAAAGTAAATGAACAACCATCAATGGCAAACATGACTAATAAGGCAGATTCACACAAGTCTTGGGTTATTGACTCTAGTGCTAGTGAACATATCACACACCACAAGGAATGGTTGAAAACAACCAACAACCATGAAGACCTTTCAGCCGTAATGATACCCAACGGGGATTCCATACCCGTAAAGGTAATTGGTAGCATCCATTTATCGGATGGATTTGATTTGAAACGTGTATTAAGTGTGCCGGATTTTAAGTGAAACTTGCTATCCGTAAGTAAATTGACTCGAGATCTGAAATGTTCACTAACTTTATTTCTGGACACGTGTTTAATATAGGACTTACATTCGAGGAACACAATGACTTACATTCGATGAACCTGAATGGGATGGGTAAGGAACACAATGGCTTGTATTACCTAGATCCATTCAAGCATGGAGGAGTGGCAATGTCAGTTTTGAGTCAACAAGAAGTTTGGCATAGAAGATTGGGACATGCTTCAGAGACGGTGGTTAGAAAAAATCAGCAAATAAAGAGAGTCGGTAATAGCAATCATTTTTGTGATTCGTGTATCCATGCAAAACAAAGCAAACTTCCTTTTCCCATCAGTTTTTCCAAGACACTTGATTGTTTTGATTTATATGTGTTGATATTTGGGGTCATTACCAACATGCTTCTATGAATGGTGCTCATTATTTCTTATCCATTGTTGACGATTATAGTCGTGGTGTTTGGGTGTATTTGATGAAAAACAAATCTGAAGCTGCTCATTTTCTAACATTTTATAATATGCTAGAAACACAATTTAACTAAAGGATAAAGAGCATACGAACCGACCATGGTTCAGAATTTCAATCCCGATTCATGCCTGAGTGTTGCAAAGAAAAGGGAATTTTGTTGGAAACTTCATGTCCATACACGCCACAACAAAATGGCGTAGTTGAGCGGAAACATAGACACTTATTATAGACGAGTCGAGCACTGCGCTTTCAAGCATCTTTGTCGATTGAGTTTTGGGGAGATTGTCTGCTCACGGCTGCATACATCATAAATAAACTACCCACTCGAACTCTCGATAATAAGACACCTCATGAAGTTCTACATGGAAAAACGCCAACATACGACCATCTTCGGGTCTTCGGATGTCTTGCATATGCACACGACAACTTGTGCAAACAAGATAAGTTCAGATAAAAGGGGAGGCCGTGCGTGTTCTTAGGATACCCAATGGGACAAAAAGGGTATAAACTATATGACTTAAAGGATGAGAGGATATATACTAGCCGAAATGTCACTTTTGTAGAAAACAAGTTTCCCTTTGGTGAAACTTGTGAAGGCCACAAAACCATCAAGCATGAAAAGCTTGCTGACTCGCTACCCATGGTTTAACCAGATATGAATGTTGAATGGGGAGAACCAAATAGCTCACAAGGACAAAATTCTCCAACGGATCAGTCCGAACCGGATACCAATGAATGAAATGGTGTAGAAACGGCTCCCCAACAAAACAATGGTGGGGAAACATTGCAACAACAAAGAACGGCAGCGAGATAAATCACCCGTGCAAAGGTGAAACTAAAACACCTTGAAGAGTACATAATGACTTGCCACTCTCACTTGAACATGCGCAACCCGAGCCCACTTCAGGTTCTCCATGGTACATCCTCTCTCTCAATATGTGTCATATAATAGATTTTCAAAAACTCACCGTGCTTAGCAGCCATCACGTCTCAAGATAAGCCTAAAAGTTTTTCACATGCATTAAAGGATGCAAAATGGCGTGAAACCATGAGCAAAGAGATTAAAGCACCTGAGAAAAATGGAACTTGGACTCTAACCGAGCTTCCTCCCGGAAAGGAGATTGAGTCAAAGTGGGTTTATAAGATAAAATATAAACACAATGTAGAAATGAAACGGTACAAGGCACGTTTGGTAGCAAAAGGCTACACCCAAACTGAAGGCGTGGACTTTCAAGAAACCTTTGCCCCAGTAGCAAAGTTGGTCACGGTTCAATGCTCTTTAGCAGTAGCAGCCAAAAAACAATGGGAAGTTCACCAACTAGATAAGGGAAGTTCACCAACTAGATGTAAACAATGCATTATTGCATGGTGATCTCGATGAAGAAGTATACATGAAAGTGCCCAAGGTTTCGTCAAGGCTGCCGGAAATCGTGTGTGCAGACTACTAAAGTCCATCTACGGGTTACGACAGGCATCACAAAATTGGTATCAAAAGTTCACCAAAGCACTTGTCGAAACCGGGTTCCGACATTCTAAAGTAGACCACTCAATGTTTGTCTTTCGGAAAGGTGCCACTCATATCGTCGCCCTCATTTATGTGGATGGCGTTTTACTAATGGGAAACGACAAGAAAAAGATCGAAGATGTCAAAGAACATCTACATCAAGCTTTAGCATCAAAGACTTGGGTCCACTTAAATAGTTTTTGGGAATCGAAATTGCACGATCTGCTGAAGGTTTTGTGATCAGTCAAAGAAAATACACTATGGATATATTGGAGGATTGTGGAGTTCAAGCATGTCGTCCCAGTACTTTTCCTATGGAGCAAAATCTTCGTCTTCGAAAGGATGACGATAGCCCTGAAGTTGATGCCTCACGATACCGACAACTAGTAGGACGGTTTCTTTATCTCACCGTCACAATGCCCGACATCACTTATTCAGTGACCCAAACGACACACATTTTCACTAAAGCTCTTGGGTCTGATCGTTTCGATCCTTACGCGACAAGTTGGGTGTTCGTAACCTTCACAGTCCAACTTGAAGGGGAGTGTTGAGATACATATCTCTTTCTTATTTTATGCTTTTATTTTTGGTCTTTATTGATGACCATTATCTTTTCCTTATTGATAGGTTCCTTGTTTGTTCCTATATATTTTGGTTCTTGTTTACTCCAAAAGCTATCAATCAATAAAACTTATTTCTCTGAACTTATCAAACCCTCTGAACGATTTTGTACCTTGGGCATCCCTTAACCATTCAGAGTCCTAATTTCATTCTGACTAATTACCAAACAACCAGATTTCATTTTGTACTATATCATAAAAACCTCTTAATCATTCTGACCACTTAATCATTCAGCAACTACCAAACAGCCCCTAAATGTCATTATTATTGTACTCATTAAATATTTGCATCATGTATGGCATGGAAAAAACTATGATACAGCCACTTGAAGGTTGGCATGGAAAACAGGTTGTTCGGCAGTTGCTGAATGGTTTGGTGCAGAATGATTAAGTGGTCAGAACACTTACGAGGCTCTTATGATATAGTGCAAAATGAAATATTGTTGTTTAGTAATTGGCCATAATGAAATTAGGGCGTTGAATGGTTAAGGGAGACCCAACATACAAAATCCTTCAGAGGGTTTTAGAACCATTAAGAGGCAGACATTTTTTTTTGCCAAACAAATTCACCACTTTTCGATTCAGAGGTTGCCTCCTAATATTTCATTTTGCACTATATCATAAGAGCCTCTTAACTATTCTGACCACTTAAATCATTATGGCATTAAGAGGAAATTATTTATATATTATTATCAAATTTCTCCCTACACAGACAGTTGGCTTCCAATCAGTCTGAGTTCTACCAAATTGCATATAAATCTAGCCCTAAGTTTTGATTTCTCCACAGCTTCTTCAAAAACCCTACAAATTTCAAATTTCTGGAGGTACGCTAACAATTTTAATTGCGATTTAGTCTCCTGCTTTCAAATATTCACTAATTAGTTGGATGAAGTTTGGGATTTTGATCCATTCGATGTTTTTATTTTAGCGGTTTGTGTTATTTGTTCGTTGATTGGTTTGAATTAGTCTTTGTGTTTTTTGTTTCATATGTGGTTTTTGTATTTTTTTTATGTCATCGAATGGTGATGAATCTCTCCCAAACATGGGCAACATTCTTTGCATTTAGACCAGCCCATACTTGAACAGTCTGAATAAGTATTTGTATTCCAATTGGGATTTTAATGAAAGAGGAATTTGGGTTTTTGTACTTTTCTTCAGATTAGAACTTGCTTTGGGTCTAACAGGTTATTAGTTGGTTGCTTTGTGCTTGATTGTTCTCTTATTATCTTCAAGACTACTATCGTCTCTCATCACAGCAGTATGGAACAACTTGATTTGGATTTTAATAGCTTCATAAATCTGCTGTATGGTCTGACAGTTTGCTTTGGATTGATCTTTTTTTTTCTCATATTGGATACTGTTTTCCAAAGGGCAACCAAAGACAAGGGGTAAAGGGAACAGAACCACCATTGTGAAATATTATGTGATTATCCTCACGTCCAAGTACTTTTAGCGTGGTTTCACTTTTTTTGCAGTCTCTATATTCTGGTCCTTGAGACAAGAATGAATACCAATTTAAGCAGACCACTAATGGCCACCACCAAGCTTGAGTGTGGTTACAAGATAATTAACAAGGTACTGCTTTTTTGCACCAGGTGTGTTCCTTGTTGCACATGAATAGCATAACTCACTGCTAAATTTATTGATTTTGAAGGTTTATTTTTCCTTTGTTCAGGAAACTTGGATTTAACTCGAATTTAGTAACTGTATGAGTTGATGGCTTCAATGTAAGAAATACGTTTTTTATTGCAATTTAGTGTTTTTAGTGTTCTACGATTGGAAGAATTGGTATTGCAGTAGTCAACTTGGTAAACAAATATATAGTAGATGCAACTGAGTAGTTTATAAAACCAACGGCGATTTGGATATTGTTTGAAACTAAATATCAACTTGTTTATATTTTTGTTATTTTTGTTACAAGGTTTAATGCATTCACTGAATTTTGTGTTGGAACTTAAGATGGTACTTAATTTGATTACATGATTCACATGCTGGCACTATACTAAGACAGGCTATTGTTGCATTCAGGCCTGAAATCTTTTAGATGGTTGCCTAATATGCACACAATGAATTCATGTTGGCAGCAGTTAATTATGCATTAACAAAAACAAGATGTGTATTTGGAGCTTAGGTTGTGCCATTACACAAGCTTTAAGACTGAACAATATTAAGTATTATTAACCAAGCTCAAACCAGCTGGGTTTATTTTAAATTACATTTCAATTTAAAACAAATTACTTACAGAAAATGTAAACCTATAAAGCAAAAACAGCTGTTGTTTTGGTTGATCAAGGTTGTAAGGGTTGTCTGTCGGCCACATTGCAATTTTTGGGTGCTGATATATTTTGGTCCTCTGATTGCCTTGTTGGCAAACAAATATATGAGGCTTGAAAAGTTTCAACTTTGGTTTCTAAATAACATTAGAGGAAATCCTATATTTATTCGGATTATATATGATTCAAGGCTGGTATAAGGGTGGAATTTGGATCTATATTTTTCGTCAGTTGTAGGTAATTGGTGAACTAAGGAGTGCAAGTTTAGTCTTTTTTTTGATGGTAGGAGAAATAAGGTTGGGGACAGGAGACAATGATATTTGAATTGGGGTTGGTATAATCGATCCTGGTTTTTTCATAAACCACCTTGTTAATTGTTAATGGAATAAAATTTGTGGATATCTCTTGGTTTTTGATCGATATTGAGTCTCAGAACAGTCCCCGTGGTTTGAATATGCAGGTTTGGACTGTTTTCTTGTGCGAGTTTTGCTACCTGTTGGATCGAGTTCGGTTTTAGGTTAGGGTAGTAGGTATTTGATTTGTATTTTGTTAGAGGGTGGATGGGTTCTTCCTATTTATTTCGTTGTGCACTTGTGGTGCTGATATTTGTGACATGGGGCCTTTCATCATCAACTATGGCTAAGGGTCATTTTATTAGTTTTTCTGATTTGTGCCTTAGTAGATGGGCTCTTGAAACTGGTTTTGGCTATGGTTTGAGGCCTCTTTTTAGTGTTTTTTCCCAAGTACTTTCTTGGTAGGTAGGTGCTTTGTCTTCTAAAAATGAGTATGCTCATTTAATTTTGTAATTTTCTTATTATTTCAATAAAAAAAGTTTTTTCAAGGGGGGCTCCTTTCCTTTTTTCCAAAAAAAATAATGAGGTTCGTATTACGAACTTCGTAATAGCTCTATGGTCTTCTCCATGGTGAAATAGGCTAACCGTTGGTTTTTATCATTGACATTTGACCTTAAAGATTAGTACTTTGAGTTGTTAGTTTTTATCATTGACATTTGACCTTAAAGATTAGTACTTTGAGTTGTATTGTTTTAAAGCATCAAACTTAGGCCATCCTGGTCTAAATGGTAGCATATACTTATCATGGGTTATCTCAATTTCATATTTTGTAAATCCACACCAAACGATATTGTTGATTATAGTTGGATTAACTTTTTTGACGTTTTCAAATAACACTTCTTATAAGCACTAAAACTATTAACAGAAATGCTTAGAAAAACGCAAAAAATATTAATTGACTTTATAGGTCAATTTTATTCAAAATGTATAAATATGTAAAGACCAAGTGTATATTAATATTTACAACTTCCACCGCATTGTGCGGGTGGGTACACAAGTAGATGATGTCAGTAGCAATTAATAGTAATTATTACTATCATTTTTATACATTTTTTCATCATCTTAATGACACTATATATTATATTATATTATATTATAGTAATCCCGGTAAAGATCTAGAGGATCCACATTTATTGGTATCTATATGTTCACACACATTACAAACCAAATGACTAGATCACTAAATGACAATAATTTCCCTTTCGATAAATCAAATCGAGTCACTCAAAATTAAGTATCTTTTTTTTAAAAAAAATTGTTAAATAACAACCAAATAATCTAAGAGTAAAACTAAATAAAGAATGATTAATCTAAATGACTAGATCATTAACACAAAAATAATATCTTAAATCGGCCTTGTAAAATCTAAATCATTCTTACATCCTTATTCACTGGAAAATAAAGCCTTAATAGAATTTTTAACTAAAAAATCAAATATCTTTGACATTTAAACATGATTTTTTTATATTTATGAAATTGTTGCGAATAGAAATCCGATTAATTTTTTTGGGTTTACATTAGTATAATTCTGATGTTTAGACGATAGAAAAGAGAAAGAATATATTTTACACTCTTTTTTTTTTTTTTTTTTTTAAGTCAAGTGGCCAAAATATAAACTTTAAAACTTTTAGTGTTAAATTATGAAAATCAAGGGAGAAAGTTACACAAGTGTCTTTGAACACCAATCATGAATCGGGTCATCTTCTTAACCCAGCAACCCACCTCCATGGATAAATTTCAAAGCTTTAAATCTTATTTATTTTTTGTATTATTTTAGTCTAGAGTTTTGCTCCTTATTTCATCTTGATCTTTAAATCCCTTATGTTCAGATGCTTACAAACATAATTAATAACATTACTTGCTTATAAAATTAAAATAAGTAGGAAAGAAATTAGTCGGTTCAATTTGACACGACCTGTTTTGATGTGTAAAAATAAAATACAGCTATTAAAAAAGGGAAATTAATTAAAATGCCATAAGTCCAAGTCAAACTTACCAAAATACCCCAAAAAATAAAAAGTTTACCAAAATGCCATTTTTCCCCGCGTTATGGAGCCCGTGATCGTGGTCAGGGACCAATTGTGAAATTTTTTGCAAGATATATTTACACTTTCAGTCCCTGACGGCCCGCGATGGCCCCCGGTGGGTACTTGAAGTGTAAATAATCTTGCAAAAAATTTCACTTTCAGTCCCTGCCCGCTATAGAGGGCTCTCACCGCGGAAATTTATGGCATTTTGGTAAACTTTTTATTTTTTGAGGTATTTTGGTAAGTTTGACTTAGACTTAGGGTATTTTGGTTAATTTCCCATTAAAAAAACCGTTATTTTATTCAAATGAGTTTTAGTTAGGGAAATTAACCAAAATACCCTAAGTTTGAAAGTGACTTACCAAAATACCCCAAAAAATAAAAAGTTTACCAAAATGCCAAAAATTTCCGCGGTGAGAGCCCTCTATAGCGGGCAGGGACTGAAAGTGAAAATTTTTGCAAGATTATTTACACTTCCGGTACCCACCGCGGGCCATCGCAGGCCATCGCGGGCCGTCAGGGACTGAAAGTGTAAATATATCTTGCAAAATATTTCACAATTGGTCCCTGACCGCGATCACGGGCTCCATAACGCGGGAAAAATGGCATTTTGGTAAACTTTTTATTTTTTGGGGTATTTTGGTAAGTTTGACTTGGACTTATGGCATTTTAATTAATTTCCCGGAAATTAATTAAAATACCCAAAGTTTGACTTTGACTTTACCAAAATACCTATTTCTCTTCCGTTTTTACCAAAATACCCATTTTTTTCCGGGAAATGGGTATGCAATCGCTGGCAAGGACCATTTTTGCCATTTTTGAAATTTTGCTGCCATTTTTAAAACTTTTCATCCCGCGATCGCGGGAAGTGTCCCGCAATGGTTCCAATTTTGGACTTTTTGTGACTTTTCAATTGCAATTTACATTTTCAACCCCTATACTTATTTACTTACTTTACTTTATACCTTTTACTTTCATAATTTTAATTTTACATTTAACACATATAATCGTTTATCAACTAAAATACGTTAAAAATACGTTTTAATTTTAACAAGTTACACAATCATAAGCGTCTCTTCGATACGTTCGAAATGACCCCAATATTGAATATTTTTGGATTTATTTATTTTATTATATATCATATATACTACATAAAAATATTTTTAATATTTACAATTCATATATTTATAGTTAATTATTTAATTTATGGTACATCTCTTATTTTTTTCAATTTTTTTACACTCCAATCGCATTAACATAATAATCATATATTAACTAATTCATTAAATCGATTAAAATTATTATTATTTGTATGTGTTTATAGATATCGTGAATGGCAATAGGACAAGGTTTCACGAGAAGAATATGCAATGGGGTATTGACAAGTTGGTATCACTGGACTCATTTAAGAATTGTGAAAATGGGTATTTGGCGAATGATGATTCATGTGTGTTTGAAGCTGAAGTATTTGCAGTTAAAGAGTATGCACAAAAGGATCGATGTTTGTCTATCACAAAACCTCCGCCAATTTTTAATACTTACATTTGGACCATCGATAATAAAATAAATAAAACGTATTTTAACTATAAGAGTACCATAAATTAAATAATTAACTATAAGAATATGAATTTTAAATATAAAAAATATTTTTATGTAGTATATATGATATATAATAAAATAAATAAATTCAAAAATATTCAATATTGGGGTCATTTCGAACGTATCGAAGAGACGATTATAATGGTATAACTTGTTAAAATTAAAACGTATTTTTTAACGTATTTTAGTTAATAAACGATTACATGTGTTAAATGTAAAATTAAAATTATGAAAGTAAAAGGTATAAAGTAAAGTAAGTGAATAAGTATAGGTGTTGAAAGTGTAAATTGCAATTGAAAAGTCACAAAAAATCCAAAATTGGAACCATCGCGGGACACTACCCCGCGGGATAAAAAGTTTCAAAAATGGCAGAAATTTTTCAAAAAAGGCAAAAATGGTCCCTGTCCGCGATCGCGGACCCCTTTCCCGGAAAAAATGGGTATTTTAGTAAAAACGGAAGAGAAATGGATATTTTGGTAAATTATAAGATTATTGACGATTCATGAAATCGCCAATCAATGATAGAGTGACACGAGTAAATTTAGTATTGTCGAATTCCTTAGACAATTTGATGGGTCATTTTAGTGTACATGAAAAATTGGATCATATTCTCACTACTTGTAACTGTATTCTCGTCATTATAGCCATCAATGACAGACCTATTAAGCCTCAAGAAGGGTCTCATGCATCGCTTAATTTATTTGCGTAATTAGAATTTTATTGTGTACGAAAGGTGAACCTGTTAAACTTTAAAGGGTACTATCTGATAATAGAAATACAAGGAATATCAACTAAAAACCCGGGAAAAGTTTCTCAAACTCATTCAGAAAACGAAAAAAGTCATTCAAAATCAATCAAAAAACTTAAAAATCAATGGAATCCATAAAAGAAACACTTTTGAAATATGTCAACTTTATAGCTCTTTGATACACTTTAAATGGGGAATTTAATTAAAATGTCCCAAGTTTGACTTTCATTTACCAAATTACTCTATTTCTTGAAAAGTTTACCAAAATACTCTATTTTTCTGCGAAGGAAGCCCTCTATCGTGAGCAGGGACCAATTGTGAAATTTTTTGCAAGATATATTTACACTTTCAGTTCCTGGCCCGCGATCGAGGCCCGCAATGGGGACTGAAAGTGTAAAATATCTTGCAAAAATTTCACAATTGGTCCCTACCCACGATAGAGGGCTCCTTTCGCGGAAAAATAGAGTATTTTGGTAAACTTTTCAAAATATAGAGTATTTTGGTAAGTCAATTTTAAACTTAGGGTATTTTAATTAAATTCCCCTTTAAATGTCCACTTGCTCAAGGAAATCATGAGTCTGCCAATACAGTATGGTGTATTTGATATTTAGACATGACAAGAGATATGGTTATACAAAACACGATTAAACAAATTTACACTGTTTATTAAGACAAAACATATAAAATGACCGATGTAAGCTTAACGAGTTATTTATATCTTATGACTAATTTATTTTATTTATTAAATTAACAGAAAATAAATAATTTTTTTCTAACAAAACATACCATTAGAAACTTTAAGTCAACGCAACTAAAATGACATTAAGGATTAAGGGACCGTTTACAAAACGTTTACCTGGGTAAGTGCTTATCAAGTCACATTAGCTTACCGGATGGATATGGCAAGGACTAAGAATCTTATCCGGTAAGAGCGGAAACAAGGTTCGATAGTCGAAAGCAATGATCGAGAGACTTCCCCGGTAAGTGAGTGTGACGGCTCTTACCACGGTTAGCGCTTACCGGCTAAATTGTTGCATACAATGCCATTTTGGTGGACTAAAATCTTACCCGAGAAGTAAGTGATAGTGTTGAATTTTACCGGTTAGCACTTACCCGAGCAAGTGATTAGGTAAACGGCCCCTAAATAATAAAAAACCATGTAGTATACACAATATAATTTTTATATTATTTTTTAATTATATTTAATAAATTACCTAAATTAACCAAAATACAAATTTTACTTTTAGCTAGATAAAAATTGAATTTATCAAAAGGGTCTAAATCTCCGATAGATAACACTATTTTTTAAAAGTAATATAAAAAGTAGTGTAAATAAATGGTTACATCAAATATAGTGTAATACTATTCATTATGCTAAATTTAATGTGAAAAATAAAGACCTCATTAAAGATGTGTCTAAATATATAGAATTGAAAAATAAAAACACCAAATTTAATGTTTAGTATAAGATTTAGTAATAGCATTCGGATGGTCTAAATATATAGAATTGGACTTTTTCATTAATGACCTGAAACTTTACTATCAGATTTTGTATCTTTAAAGGACCTATCTACCCTTCTCAGAATAACACTTTATAAACAATCTTCATAATCTTCATCTTCACTCTCAATTCCGACCTGCAATGGTCCAATAAACCACTCTTCTTCCTCCTTAAATTCCACTTTTCAACAATCCCACAACAAAATGGGTTCCATCTTCCTCATAATCATACCCCCTTTTTGTCTCCTGTTTTCCCCCATCCAGTAGGTTCTCATGTCTTATTTCACTTCTGATTAACAAGAAATGGTTCTATAACATCTTCTAATTTCAGACTGAAATCTGACGAAAAAACAAAGACGTAAAAACGTCTGACCTATTCAGACTTCGGAGGTATTTTCAACCATTTTTTGGTTCATTTGATTTGATTCTGTTGTTTGTTTGATGAATTTAGGTGCAGCGATTGCAGCGAAACCAGGTGTTAACTACGGCCAGCTCGGAAACAACCTTCCGCCGCCGTCTAAATCCGTGGAGATCATCAGATCTCTAAAAGCAGGCCGTGTTAAATGCAAGCCTTAAAATCCTTCAAGCATTGAAGAACACCGACATTCAAGTATGAAATAATCACCGCCATGGCATCCAATCAGACGCTAGCTGACGATTGGGTCAACTCAAATGTGGTACCGTTTTATCCGGCGACCACAATCCGGTATCTCCTCGTCGGAAACGAGATCCTCTCGCAACCGGATAACGTCACCTGGTTTAATCTCGTTCCGGCGATGCGACGGATCCAGCGATTGTTTGTGCTATTTACGGTTAAGAAAATCAAAGTCGGTACTCCGTTGGCCATCGATTGTTTGGAAGCTTCGTTTCCGCCGTCGAGTGGGAAATTCCGGTCCGGTGTATCGGAATTTGTTTTGAAGCCATTGTTACAGTTCATCGATCGGACTAAATCCTTCTTTTTCATCGATGTTTACACTTATTTCGCTTGGATATCCGTCCGACCCGATTAACATTAAACTCGGGTACGCACTACTTGAACCTAATGTTTCAACCTACACCTACCCGGTTACCGGATTGCTTTACACGGATCTTTTGGAGCAGATGCTTGATGCTCTTTATTTCGGTATGAAACGGGCCGGGTATCCGAATACCCAATTATTCATCGAAGAAACGGGTTGGCCGAACGGCGTTGATTTGGACCAAATCGAAGGGAATATTCACAACGCCACCGTGTACAACCATAATGTGATCAAACGTCTCACCGAGAAACCATCACGTTACTTTTAACAGAAACTAGATGTAAATTACCACATTACCCTTCCAAATCTTTATATTTTCACAAATTACTTTTAATAGTGAAATAAATGTAAAAATTACTATTTTATCCTACGAAAATCCATGTAAATGACCATTTTACCCTTCCAAGGCTCATTACCAGTTGAGGCTAGCGGCGGGGTTCAAACACACGTTTTCCTTTTGTCAACTGAACTATACATTTAAGGGCAAAGTATGTTTGTTTGTTTTATAACAAGTATTCAAATACGTATAATTTGAATTATCTTGGATGGATATTTTGCAGGTTCCCAAGCATTACGTTATGAGATTTTAGGTTGGGAAGAATTGATGATGACCGACAAGATGGGATTTCGTGCACGGTCAGAAAATACGGAGCCGAAACATAGTAAAACTGGCGATGTTGTTTTAATTGTTATTTTACGGAATGCGTAACTTTTGGATTACGAAACATTGATGTAATGTTAGGAAGAAATGATATTTATGATTTGATTGTAATGAGTTTTCAATCATAATGTAGCATTTGTTTTCAAGTCTAACAATAATTTGGATATATTTATCGTTTCTAGTTAAGTTCTAAGAGTCACCTTGGAAAACGGTATTGTGAATCATTCTTTATTTAATTTGAAAGGATTAAAACTATGAGTATTTTAAGACAGACCGAATGATCCTTTTGATGTTCTCCAAGACGTAGAGTCTATCTGTTATCGAAGCACAAACGCACTTTGGTTCGAGAAAGAACCTCCAAAATCTTCCCTTGAAAAGTTACATTCCGAACAATAAGTGGCACCATATAGCTAGCGTTCAATGATTCAGATATTTCTTTTCATCAAATAACGAAAAATTAATAATTCCAAGGGATCTCCATGTGTGCCAAATGTTTCAACTTGTGGTCGGAACCGTGTGGAGGTCAAGATTTCGTTGTCTAGTTCCTTTTCTGGGTGTGGGTTTTGTCTTGCCTCTTTTGGTTTCTGGTATCGTTTTGTTCTCTTTCTTGTTGTTTCCTTGTCTTGTGTTTGGGTCTTATATTGAGTTGTTTTCTACATCTTGCAGAAAGATACATATAATGCATGAGAATTGTCTCCATTTTATCGTTGCCCATATAAAAGAACAATGTGCTGATAAACTGCATTAAGAAAGGCTGGGTTCATTGAAGAAATTTAGCAACAAAATGCCTTGAATTTCTTCTATTAGTAAACATCTAAAAAACACAAACCAATAATCTAATTTGGAACAATCCAAGAGGCTCAAAACAATCGTATCTTATTAAAAAAAATATAACAAAAATAATTAATATTCAAAACAAAGTTAATAATAACATTTATCATTCAAGTGGCATGCAAACAATGAGGAAAGAGATGAATTTGTATTAATCCATAAAATATGCGATATAAGGTTTATCTTGCAAAAAAAGTTCTAATCAAGGTAAACTTTGTGAAATAAAAGAGACATTTACATAACTACATAACTAAAGTCTGAAGTCTTATTTCACTTCTGTTTTATAAGAAGTAGTGCTGAAGTCTGAAATCTGAATCATAAGACTGTTTGTTTTTGTAACGTCTGAAGTCTGAATCTCAAAAGAAAAACAATTACTTGTGAAAAAATAATAAAATTGAAGTTATTTTCTTTTAATGAAAAATTATCATTTATCCATGATGACAATTGACGGATGTATGTTATTGGGCCTGTGAGGTCAAGAAAACCCTCAAAGTAAATTCCTTTTTGGCTCCAACAAAACCCTAGCTCTTTTGTTTTTCCCCTAATCCCAAAACCCTCGTATCTCCCCATTTCCGACATTCTCTTGAGGCTGATTCTCCTTCTCCTTCTCTTTCTACAACAAGCAAGTTCAGGGCTTTTGTTAAACCAATTTAGGGTTTTAAGATGGTGGCCGACAAGGGCAAGAAACCCAAGGTTGCAGACAACATCGACGACGAGAACGACCTACAATTCGACGACGAGCTTGTACGATCCATTGAAAAGTTGCAGGAGACCCAAGAGGAGCTCGAGAAGGTAATCACCCTGTTCTTTCAAAATTAATTTCAATTAGGTTGAAATTGAGTGGCTGGAACGGCGGTCATTTGTAAAATCTTACCACAGAGTAATGAGTCCAACAACAAACCCTATCGATTTTCTACGAAATCTAATCTGAAAGGTTTTGTTCTGAAATACACAGGTCTGATTCATAATCCAAAATCTCAAGAATCATTTGCACTTACACCCCCTTCTAGCCATTAAATTCGAGTCCACTAACACCCCAATTTGTTCGAAAATCAGAAAGATGAAATCAGAGGTTTAAACCCTTCGATAATGGCAAAGTCAGGTGGGAATCCCATCTGATTTCACCATTTTCGATTTAGACATAACCCACAGAGGAGAGAAAAACCCACGAATTGAGAAATGTTAATGAGGGGTGGATGATTACCTGAACAGAAATTCTTCCTTGCACACAAATCGATCTCTACACCAACACCACACTGAATCGTTCTCTTCTTCTTCTTCTATATTGAGATTTTCTCCCATTGTTCTCTATTTTAGAGAATGAGATAGAGAAGCTGTTGAAACACTTTAGAGAAAAAAAAGTTGTTTTTATCTATTTTAAAGAAGTTGTTAAAGATGCTCTTAAATGACGATTAAGATTGGTTTAAATGATTTTGTATTTAAAACTCTTTCTATGTATGTAAATATAATTATTAGTTATCCATAATATATTACAAATCATATATGTAAATGTTTAAAAAATAATATATTAAATACATACTAGTGATTCTGAAATTATAAGTTTACAAATATTATTGTATGCTTACTATTTATTAAAGATCTCAATTGAATATTTCAATTTTTTTAAATATATATGTTGATTATTATTTGTATGATTTTTTTGTAAGATTTCCATTTACAATTGAAACTCCCTCTACATAAATATATTGTTTATTTTAATGTTTAACATGTCATCAAATATCCAAAAAATGTTTATTTATTTTTTTGAAAATAAAAAATAATAAAAAATATTTAATTAAAATCTCATTAATAACCTTCTAGCCTGTTATAAAAAAATGTTTCATACTTGTGAGAATATTATAAATTTAATTACTATCTTATTTAAATTAATATAATTAGTGGATTAATCATTAGAGAACTCTAAAATTTAGGAAATCTATGAGAATTTTTATCTTAAGCTACTATTTCATATGAATATTTTCACATCCAAAGACTGTCCATTTAACGTATTGATGAGCATATATTTGTTTTACAATGTGTTATTTCATATGTATTCAGTTTATAATGTAAATTTTTTTTACATGTAACTTTTATTTCACAAATAAGTTAAAAATGTTCATATTGTGAAACAAATACATGTGAATCAACTACATTATGAAACAAATATATACTAAGCAATATTTTAAATGATAGTCTTAACTCGAAAAATTCATATCAAATAACACATAATATATTAGTTATCATGAATATTATAATTTTCTAAGTTATAAAAAACACCTCCTATAAAACTAAATATCTCTTATATAAAGAACCTAGGGGTGTACGCGGGTTGGGTTGGACAGTTTTTGACAATTTTACAACACAACCCAATTATGGCGGTTTGGAAAATTTCAACTCAACCCAACTCATTCAAAAGTATACCTTAACCCAACCCAACCCTTGCGGGTTGTAACTAGGGATGGTGAGTTGACCCGACCCGGCAGGGAACCCGATCCACCCGACTAGGCATGGGAATGGGGCGGGGACCTCAATCCCCATCCCCATCCCCACCGGGTAATACACTCACATCCCCATCCCCGTCCCCGACGGGGAACGGGGATCCCCAACGGGGAATCGGGGATTTTCTCCCCGTTATATAATATAAGATGTTTGAAATCAAATATGTTAAATACCACACTCGATCGATAATGGTTCATGTTTAAGTCTCATATTTTTAAAAATTTGCTTTTATAGAGTATCAAATATTCATATGTGAACGAAGTCGCAACATTATACATAACCATTTAATCCAACGTTTTTGGCTTTCAACGTTTTTTTATCTAAAAAGGTAAAACAACTTTAAAAAAATGTATACAAATTAAAAGAAATGTAAAAATATAACAAACCAATAATCTAATTTGGAACAAACCAAGAGGCTCAAAACAATCGTATCTTATTTAAAAAAATATAACAAAAATAATTAATATTCAAAACAAAGTTAATAATAACATTTATCATTCAAGTGGCATGCAAACAATGAGGAAAGAGATGAATTTGTATTAATCCATAAAATATGCGATATAAGGTTTATCTTGCAAAAAAAGTTCTAATCAAGGTAAACTTTGTGAAATAAAAGAGACATTTACATAACTAAGGTGTTGTTTGTTTTTTAAGAGGTCTGAAGTCTGAAGTCTTATTTCACTTCTGTTTTATAAGAAGTAGTGCTGAAGTCTGAAATCTGAATCATAAGACTGTTTGTTTTTGTAACGTCTGAAGTCTGAATCTCAAAAGAAAAACAATTACTTGTGATACCCGGTTTTGCGGGGCCGGGGAAACCAGGTTTGCTACAACCAGGGCCGGGGGCAGGTGAACTACTCCCCGACCAGCCCGGTACCCGGTTTCTATATATTAGTTAAAAAATATATTTTTTATATATATATTAAAAATAATAGTTATACAAAATCAAAATGTTAGTAGTTTGAATGGTTCTCACATCCCACCAGTTCCCACTTCCCCCAAATTAGAATTAGGAAAAAAAAACATTTTTTTGCATAAAACGGGTTTTGACCGGGTAAGTGGCCGGGGACGGGTAGCTAATCCCCGTACCCGCCGGGGACGGGTCTAGGAGACTAAAACCGGGGTCGGGGCCGGGTGAGGGGATACCCTCCCCGTTACCATCCCTAGTTGTAACGGGTTGGGCGGGTTGAGCGGTTTGGTAATATACATAAAATTCACGATTAAAGTACGACAAGTAAAACTAAAAATATTCTCAACTAAGTTATTAGTTATTACAATCATCCAAATATATTAAATCCTTAAATCTTAAACATCAAAAGTTTAAATTGTAGCATCGATTTCAATTCTTCAATCAAGTACGACCGTATCCGACTCCATTGTCGCATTCTCCTTGAGTTTGTCTACAATTCAAAAACAAAAATTAAACAATTTATTAAGAATGAAAAGAAGTATGTTAAATTTACCTTCTTCAAGAAAGTCATAAGATGCAATTTCATCCAAAAATTCACTTATTTGAATGCCTTCGTTATTTCCTTTCAACCAACTTTGTGTGCATACAAGGGCCTCCACCATTTTTGGACTCAAAGAACTTCTAAATGAGTCTAAAATACGACCGCTAGTACTAAAGGTGGATTCGGATGCTACCGTAGATATAGGTATAGCAAGAACATCTCTAGCTATCAAAGACAAAATGTTATACCTATTGGCATTAACTTTCCACCAAAGTAATACTTCAAATGATGGAGTCTTTGGATTGATAGATTCATCAACCAAATATCTATCAACGTCGTTCATGTTCTCCGGCATGTCCATTTGTTGATGTTGCAAAAATGATTCCAACAACTTTCTCGTATGAGATTCTTTTGGTTCATCCTTTGGTGGTGAATCTAGTTTGGTAACCTATACATATAAGAAAAAAACGAACATGAAGTAAATAAACGATAACATATTAACATGCATAATAAAATTTTAAAATAATCATGCGTAAAACTAAGTAACTAACCTCACCATCAACTTTACCACCTTTTGAATAATGATTGAACAATCGATGAAGAATTTGTTCCACCTTGACAACAAGCTTAGCAACGGTTTGAGAATCATATAAAGACTCAAAGCAAAACTTCAAATACTTCAACTTATACCTCGGATCAAGCACAACCGCCAAAAACAACATGGGATTTATGTGATCCGGATCACCCCAATATTTGTCATATTTACTCTTCATCTTGGTAGCCATTTTGTGTAACAATGAACAATTGTTACGAGCCAAGTAACTCAATTGAGAATCAATCTCACAAATCTCATGAAAGAATTTGTTGGAAGTTACGTGCAATGTGCCACTAAACCTCAAAGTAACTTCGTAAAAAGTGGACAAAAAATTGACGAAAATAGAAGCACACTCCCAATCACTAGAACTAGGTGGTCCAATCATCTTCTTGTCGTTTTCTTTCTCATCAAAATAACTCAAAAACTTGTCATCTTCCTCCGCATACCTTTCAAATGCCTTTTCAAATTTAAGAGCTACATCCAACATCATAAAAGTAGAATTCCATCGTGTAGGAACATCTAAACCAACCATCCCTTGTATTCAATCTTTTCCTTCTCAACGCAAGACTTAACCTTTTGCAACCTTGAAGTAAAGGAACGAATATATCTAACACAGTTACGAATTGCAGCAATTGAATTATGCATCTCTTTCAACCCCTCGCTTACAATTAGGTTTACTATGTGAGCACAACACCTTAAATGCGTGTACTCACCATCAAGAATAGATCCACTCCATGCATTAACCCTTCTTTTAACAAAAGCAACAACTACATCATTTGCGGACGCGTTATCAACAGTAATAGTAAAAACATTTTCAATCCCCCACCCAAGCAAACAAGCTTCAATAACCTTACCAATCGTCTCACCCTTATGATTTGAAATTTGGCAAAAAATTATAATTCTTTTATGTAAACGCCAATCACTATCAATGTAATGTGCAGTGAGACACATATAAGCCATTTGTGTGGAAGATGTCCAACAGTCAGTTGTTAAACATATTCTTTGCCCAACCTTTGTTAACTCTTTTTTCAATTTAATCCTCTCATCACAAAACAACCGATAAACATCTCTTGCAACGGTCACTCTACTAGGGACACCAAATCTGGGTTCCAACTCTTTCACAAGCTCCCTAAATCCTTCACCCTCTACAACACTAAAGGGTTGTTCATCCTTAACCACAAACCTAGCTATTGCTTTTCGGCATCTCTCTTTATTAAACGATGTCTCATTGTCATTTGTAGTAGGAAAGCTAAGCAATTTTTGTTTCTTATTGGAAACCCTATCCAAATACTTCTTACATTGGTTTTTTAAGTGATTCCACAAAGAACTTGTACCAATTCGTTTACTATGATAAGCATAGTCTTTTCCACAATGATTACACACAACATTTGAAGTTCTACCATCCCTTTTCTTACACGTAGTTGGTTCATCATTATCTTTGATTTTTGGAAATTTAGGAGTATTTTCCATTGCTCCTATACATATGAAATACGATAAAAAATTATTGAGTTATAAACCGTAAAAAACAGTAAAGATTAAAAATGGAGTTACAAAAATTAGTAAACTTGATGCAACCACCCCTTTGAGGCAACAACAAACAGTAAACTTAATGTAAAAACTTGTAGATGAAACGGTGAAAAATAATATATATATATATATATATATATATATATATATATATAAGCAAAACATGGAGTTGCTTAGGTGGCATCATGAGAAACCTTCATTCACCTTTTTCTATTTTATCATAATTTTGAATTTTTTTAGTTAAAAAACTTCTCATTACTCTAAAATAACCTCTTGGCTTTCTCTTCCCTTACTCTCAATCTCCCTAACAATTAATTATCATTTACTCCTCAATACATACATTCTTAGAGACAATCTCCATATAATATTTTTCTACCGTGGAATTGGAGAGCTACATCGTAAATACATATTTTTTACACGGCTGGAATTGGAGAGTCGACAAAGGAGATAGTCGTGGGGAGGAACGGTTATATCACAGAGGCGTTCGATCAAGAGGTAGAATCGAAATCATGACTGAAACATTGAGAGACATGTTTTTATGTCTTCTCCTTTTTTTCCTTTCATGTTCCCTTTTTTCTAATATATTCGTTTTTTTCTACTATAAGCTACCATTGGAATGGTGGTTAATGGAAAACGGTTATATCACAGTGGCGTTCGATCAAGAAGTAGAATCGGAATCATGACTGAAACATTGAGAGACATGTTTTCGGTTTGATAGTACCAGTTTTTTTAATTCTTATGTCTTCTCTTTTTTTTCCTTCCATGTTCCCTTTTTTCTAATATATTCGTTTTTTTCTACTGTAAGTACTATTGGAATGGTGGTTAATGGAAAACGGTTATATCACAGAGGCGTTCGATCAAGAGGTAGAATCGAAATCATGACTAAAACATTGAGAGACATGTTTTCGGTTTGGTAGTACCAGTTTTTTTAATTCTTATGTCTTCTTCTTTTTTTCCTTCCACGTTCCCTTTTTTCTAATATATTCGTTTTTTTCTACCGTAAGTACTATTGGAATGGTGGTTAATGGAAAACGGTTATATCACAGAGGCGTTCGATCAAGAGGTAGAATCGAAATCATGACTGAAACATTGAGAGGCATGTTTTCGGTTTGATAGTACCGGTTTTTTTAATTCTTATGTCTTCTCCTTTTTTCCTTCCATGTTCCCTTTTTCTGATATATTCGTTTTTTTCTACTGTAAGTACTATTGGAATGGTGGTTAATAGAAAAACGGTTATATCACATAGGCGTTCGATCAAGAGGTAGAATCGAATCATGACTGAAACATTGAGAGACATGTTTTCGGTTTGATAATACTGGTTTTTTTAATTCTTATGTCTTCTCCTTTTTTTCCTTCCATGTTCCCTTTTTTCTATTATATTCGTTTTTTTTCTACTGTAAGCTACTATTGGAATAATGGTTAATGGAAATTCTTTCGAAGTCACTCCCAAGACAGAGAAATCTATTTGTGAGCGATTGTTGGACTAAACACATCTGATTCCAAAGTGTCTTAGAATCACTCCTCGCAGTTCATTGATTTTTGGTTTGTTCACAGATTCTTTTTCACTATGTGCAATAATTTTTATGGGTACAAGTTCTTTCTAGGAGGAGAAACTTGAGGTAATGTTCCTTAAAAATAAGTAGGTATAATATATTGTTTATTTTTATTTTCTATAATATAATTATAATCTATAAAATAACTTTCGTGTGACGGTTAGTGATAATTAAACTTTTGTTTTATCGTTAAAATATTTCATGTTACATGGATTTTTTACACTTATTTTTGTAAATATGACACAATTAAAATAAAAAATAAACAATTTACTGACTAAACAAACTGTGGAAATCTCGAAATACGTTCAAGAACATGAAAGCTCATCATCAAATAAACCTAATCATTTTATATAATTCTCCTATCTCAATATAACATCCTGACATTTTTGCAAGAATTTCTTTCACACAATTCATCTACACCCTAACTTAACCTAACATAATATTTGGGTATTATTTTTTATATTATAACATTGTAACTCGTGTGGTCATCCACATTTATTTGTTTTGTTTTCTTGATTTTCTATTTACTAAATAAATGTTTTTAGTGTTTCATTTGAGAAATCAAGGTTTTAAATAAATGTACCCATGATTTTGAATTATGTGTATATAGGTTCGAACAACTTGCGGTCACTTCTTCGAATATGTTAAAAGGTGATTTTTTCAAAGTACTTCAGTATGATATGTACTATTATGCATATATGTTCACGCATTTATAAAAAAAATCTCTATATATCCAACATATTTCATCATCATATTAATCAAATAGTTTTGAAGTCAATCTTTAAAAACTGAATTGAATAAAACATATAACCTATTAATTATCAATAATATATACATTTTAAAGTAAATTCTAATCATCACGCAACGCGCGATGAAGAACACTAGTTGAATAATAGGAAGGAAAAAAAGGTGATATGATAGGTAATTGGTCTTATTGGAGACCCCCACCGTATCGTGTACCAATGATGCAACACCAAATAAATTCCCACTCCCTATGATAACCCCCAAATCCTTAGAGCATCTCCAATTGAGGTTTTATACAAAAAGATGGTTCTTATAAGAATCTTCATTGGAGATGCTCTAAAAATCTTCTTTTTGTATTTTTTTTTTGGTGTTATCTCATTTCCACCTCATTAATTTAAAAATTCACATAATAATCCACAATGGTAGTTATCTCAATAAATATTTTATATTTATAAATAAATAGCAAATATTAAATTTAAGTACCAATAAAAACGAGGACATTAACATTACACACAAACTTCATGGTAAGAACCAAGGTTCTTAAATAAGAACTCAAAGGGGGGTGAGGTTCTTATAAGAAGAATTCTCCACAATGGTAGTTCTTACAAGACACACCACCTTTTGCTTATAAGAAACCTTGCATTGGAGATGCTCTTATCCTCTTCGACCTCTCTAACTATATATACAACCCGTTTAGAATTTGTGATGGATTTCATTGATTTCATGATAATTTTAGAATTCGTAATGGATTTCATCGATTTAATGATGATTTTAGAGTTCCTAATGGATTTCATTGATTTCATGATGATTTTGGAATCTGAATGGATTTTCAGGATGTATTACACATAAATCTGCGTTGCCGCCATGATTTTGGCGTTTAAGACAAGATCTAGGTCTAAATATACGTTTAGATCATGCACTAGCAGAAACCAGAATTGATAATTTCAGTTGAATATTGTAACCCCTAAATACAGGGTAAATTTAAGCCAAAATTTCATGCGAAATAAACTATTAAATAAAGATCAATAGTCGATCACGAGTTTGGCGGAAGAGCGTTTACAACCAAAAATAAATAGATGTAACAACCCAGTCTAAAATAAGCATGCATTTCATATATATTAAAACTACCCGAAGATGGGTCCTCAAAATTCATTACATCTGTCTCAAAATTTGGTTGGCGGAAACAACCTATATACAACTGAGAATGACTACCACTAAAAGTACGAGTGGCACTGTCTCTAACTGCATCTGTACTCTATCCTGCTCTTGCTCGCTTACCAGAGCCTCCTATTATCTGCTTACCTGAAAAGGTTTAGTTTGGAAAATGTGAGGGTTAGACCATGAGGTCTAGTGAGCTCCCTCCTGACAGTTCTCAAAAATCGTTTAAAACAATTTATAACTTTCTCATAGCATTTCATAAAAACTTTCACATAACTTTTCATAGACACATTCACATAGCTTTTCATAAACACTTTTCACGGATAAATCCGCTCCCGTAAATGGCACCCTGAAGTCACTCAAGAGTGACAACGAGTCGGTCTCACGCTGCCTTGTTGGGTCACACTTCCCATGGCATAAACGGAACCTCCCCCCGACGTGAGCACTGGCGGAACCTCCCCCCGACTTAGCCAATTTACGTCTACTACAATGTATGCATACATCTCATATAAACTTTCAAACAAGTAAAATCATGTAAATAAACATGGCAACTCTACTCATTTACTTCATTTGGAAAACACGTTTAAAACACGTATTTTTAGTTAGAAAAACTCACCTGATGCTTTTAAGGTCTTTTCTTACTTTACTTCCGGCTTACGGTTGAATTACCTGAGAAAATAGATGAAATATAAACTACTCAGATGCCTAAACCAACAGTCCAGACACCATCCGGATTCGACTTACCGGATACCTGCTACTTTCCGGGTACTACTTTCCGGACAACCATACTTACCGGACAACTACGCTTACCGGATAACTACGCTTACCAGATAACTTTCCTATCTGGATAGCCTTCTTATCCGGACAATCTCCTCATCCGGAAACCTTCAATCGGGTCATCGTGTCCGGACACCCACAGGGCTTTCCGGACGCCGACTCAGAACCCTATTTGGGACCGAAAATCACAGATAGACTCATATTCCAAGGAATCTTAGATTAGCAACAATATTCTGATTACTAGGCTCTATTGGTACTGAAATCTTAGCTGCCAAAAACGCATTTGAGACACCTAATTTCTTCCATAAAGCCTCAAACTCAACTTTTAAACAAAAACCCCAAAATACCTAGCTCAGCAGCATAATCACATAATAGAGATGAAGAGAAGAGATTACCTGATTGCTTGAGGATGTTGAAAACTTTCCTTTTTCCCCCCAATTAAATTGGAATACTCTTTCTTCTTTCTTGCTATCTCTTTCTTTCTTCCTTCTTGCTCTTTCTCTCTTTCTTCCCTCTTGCTCTTTCTCTCTTCCTTTCTTATCTCAGCCGCACTCCACCCAAAATGATTGCAAACTAGGGTTTTGTGCCAATCATTTGGGTTTTTATACCCTATTCTTAATTAACCAAATAGCCCCTCAACTTCCACCTTTATTAAAACATGACACAAGACTTTAAAACTCTTCCACTTTGGTCTCGGTTATTACATAGATACATCAACGACAACCTACTAATCTAACTTAAGATTGTTTAGATTAACATCGGGCATCGTTATCTCATTTACAAAACGCTCGACTAAGACCGTCAAATGCCGCTATCTCGTTTATTCCCAAAAATGCAATCTCCTTTCATCACACTTCCCTCAACCCCGGGAAGTCCCACCGCTAGGAAGGTCTGCTAAACACAACATGCAATAAGAAGAAGTGTTAGCCTAAAGCCTAGCAAGAATAGCATTTGTATAATAAGAATAGAATACGCATTGAACAAAAGTCGTTCCATCTAATACCGATTCGTCGTTCATTTCATCATAGTATTTATGCAAGACATCAACCCTCACTAGGTCTCTAGTCCCATTCGACATCAATCCAAATCGGGTCTTTAGTCCGTTAAGGCATCAACCATGAACTACGTCTCTAGCCCTCAAAGACGTCAGCCCAAACTAGGTCTTTAGTCGAGTAACATCAATCCACACTAGATCTCTAGTCCACGAAGACATCAATCCAAACCGGATCTTTAGTCTACACGACATCAATCCTAACCGGATCTTTAGTCGGTGACATCAATCCAAACTAGATCTCTAGTCTACGAAGACATCAATCCAAACAGGATCTTTAGTCTACGACATCAGTCCAAACCGGATCTTTAGTCTACACGACATCAATCCTAACCGGATCTTTAGTCGGTGACATCAATCCAAACTAGATCTCTAGTCTACGAAGACATCAATCCAAACAGGATCTTTAGTCTACGACATCAGTCCAAACCGGATCTTTAGTCTACACGACATCAATCCTAACCGGATCTTTAGTCGGTGACATCAATCCAAACTAGATCTTTAGCCCATCTTTCCTCAAGATTAAAGAATCCATCATATTCATTAACCATCAATTAGGGAAGTACACATAGTTTGACCCAATCACAAAGTTTCACAATTTACATGACTCCATATTTACTAATCAATCAATGTGAGGAGTTACTAACATATAAAGACATTAACAAGCATCATCTCTTCCAAATTTACCATTTACATCAAAACCCTAAATTTGACTCGAACCCACTAAATTTTATAACCCATAGAACATGTTAATAGTATTCAAGAAACATATCCTCATAATCACAAAGTGAAGATTCATCCATTGTCATCATCTTTGACAAGTTCAAGCCCTAAACCTTCCATAAATGGAAAGTTAGGTCATTACTCACAAAATCAAGGAAGTTTAGTAAATACACATAAATAAATACAGTTAAAACATTAAATGATTAAACATAAGTGAGTTTGGTAGGGTAGAACACTCACAATCTAGGTTTTGAGGGGAAAACCTAGAAAATAGATAAACCCTAGCCTTAGAGAAGGAGGTGGAGCTTGAGACTTGGTCTACCCTTCACTTGGTGCTTTAATGGAGGTCTAGGTTGAGTCTTTAATGGTTCTCAACCAACAATCTTTCAAGTAATTAATGTGGGGAGAGAAAAGGGAGGGTTTTGGGAGAGTTGGGGCCAAAATCGCCTTCAATGGGGAGAGAAATCGTCTTTTGAGTGATTTGGTAAAGTATGAGAGAGAGATGGAAAAGTTGGGAGAAAAGTAAAATTTTTGTCAGGCATCTCGTGGACGTTCGCAATGTGCGTCATGCGGACGTCCGGACTCAAATAATGTCCAAACTGCCAAAACTCTCTGTTGCTTACGTGGATGACGTGCGGACTTCCGCGTCCATGCGGACGTCCGTACCCAGGTCAAAATCCCAAAACCTTCATTTTTCAAGTATGGGAACCTAGCATGTTTCTAAGTCAATTCTAAGATATCAAATATCATATAAACACCACATAAAGTCACACGTAATACACATAAAGCCTCTACAAGTCTCAACGCTAAAGATTCCATACGATTAATTATGCAACTATAAATCGGAATACAAAAGGAAAGGGTTCTCTCGAGGACACGGGTGTTACAATCCTCCCCAACTTGGAAATGATTTCGTCCTCGAAATCCTAACTATGCAAACAAACGGGGGTATCGCCACTTCATATCTTCCTCCGACTCCCAAGTCACATTAGCGCCTCGGTGATGTTTCCATTGAACCTTGACCATGGTGACCTCTTTACGCCGTAGTCTCTTAACCTCTCTCTCTAGTATGGCTTCGGGCTCTTCCACACAACGATTGTCGTCAACTCGAATTTTCGACAACGGTATCACGCTCACTTCTTCCGCTAGGCACCTTTGTAAATAGCATACATGGAATGTAGGGTGAATTCCATCCATCTCCGGTGACAACTCCAACTTATAGGCTTGTAACCCGACATGCTCCAAAATTGTGAATGGTCCTAGGAAACGAGGACTCAACTTCCCACGTTTCCCAAAACGGATTAAACCCTTCCAAGGCGATACTTTCAACATTACACGGTCTCCCACTTGGAATTCCACCGGTCGTCTTTTCTTGTCGGCATAACTTTTCTGTCGATCTTGAGCCTCCCTCAAGTGTTCCCGAATGATTTTGACTTTATCGTCCGTTTCTTGCACAATTTCCGGTCCCGTAAATTGTTTCTCCCCCGTCTCTAGCCGGCACATGGGAGTTCTGCACTTCCTCCCATACAATGCCTCAAATGGCACGACTTTCAGACTAGAGTGGTAACTGTTGTTGTAAGCGAATTCTACCAAAGGTAGACGTGTGTCCCAATTTCCACCAAAGTCAATCAGATACGATCGAAGCATGTCTTCTAACGTTTGAATCGTCCTTTCACTCTGCCCGTCCGTTTGAGGATGATACGTCGTGCTCAAGTTTACTTTTGTACCCAACTCTTCTTGTAAAGCTTGCCTAAATCTCGAAGTGATCCGGCTATCACGATCGGAGACTATCGACGCGGGTAATCCATGTCTAGACACAACTTTGTCGATGTACAATTTAGCTAACTTGTCCATCGGAAATGTTTCTCGCATTGCTAGGATGTGTGCACTCTTGGTCAAGCGATCCACGATCACCCAAATGGTATCGTTCCCTTTCAAGGTCTTCGGCAACTTGGTCACGAAGTCCATTGTGATCTTCTCCCATTTCCACTCGGGTATCTCCAACGGTTGCAAACTGCCATAATGTCGTTGTAACACTCCAAATTTCCGGGTACATTTTCGTCTATGTAATAAATTTTAAATTGGATCCCTATTATTATTCGACCTCCCTCCTCTATGGCAAACTTTGCAAATTGTGTGTGTATGTGTGGTGGTGTGTGTGTGTGTGTGCATGCATGTGTGCATGCATGTGATAAGCTAGTCCACATACCCATGTTTTAGCATGTACCCGATGTGTTTTCATCAATTCAAAGTGTGGGTGTGAGAAATGTGTCAGACCAACTCAGCTTACTCTCCTTTTCATTCTTTCTCCTCAATTGCACAGCTGCCACTTGCCATAAAATCTCGGTACATAGTTGGCGAGAATGCCATGGGCACTCCTGCAAGGGCATACTCGCGGACGGGAAATCAGCTGCAAAGGGGAGGGGTCTCGGTACATTTTCAGCGAAAGTGACCGACAAGATTTCCAGGCCATACTCGCGGACGGGAAATCAGCTGCAAGGGGGAGGAGTCTCGGTACATTTTCGGCGAAAGTGACCGGCGAGATTGCCATGTCAAAATCGCGAGGTCATACTCGCCGACGGGTTCAAATTCGTGGTTAAGGGCAGCGCTGGACTAGAGGGCAGGGGAAGTTTCATTTCTTTCTTTTGACCGACTCCTTCTCTCTCATTTATTTCTCTACTAAAATCCTAGATGTATTTAATGGAGATTCCTTAGGGTTTTAGCTTCTACATTCTAAATACTTGCAAGTGGGTTTCAAGATTTGGCTAGCTAAAGTTCAAGTCATCAACAAGAAGTTCTAGAGTTTCTAAATTCTAGGGTTTCCTCTTTATAAATTACTAGGTAAGTTGGTTACCTCTAAACACCTCTACTTGAGTTTGATTTACCTAATCCTTGGAGCCTAATTGTTGATTTTGTTAAATCTAGGGTTTCCTTCACTTCTTGGGGTTTTTACCTTACAAACCTCTTAAGGTGAGTGTCTTAACTCACTAAGCTTATAAATGTTTGTGTATTTACATTTCCTTGAATAACTTGCTTATTTACTTGTTCTTTTCTTACTCTTATAATATGTGACCTAACCTTCCTTTTTGGGAAGATTAGAGTTTAACGTTGAGGATGGTTTTATTTAGAGAAGGAAGGAGATTGATGGGTGGTGTAGAAGGGTGCTCTTGAATATATACACATCCCTCATTCTTAAAAATTCCAAGTATGTAAAGGGTAAAAATTTAGGGTTTTGGCATTGGTAACAATATAAAGATTTCATGCGTATAATGATGCTTTTATGATCATAGTTACTTATAACATTGTTATTTAAGTATATGAGGGCTTGTTACTTGTGATGATATTGAAATGGTACCAAAATGGTAAAACCGTATTTTGTAATGTCTTAATGGACTAAAGACCTAGTATGGTTCATGTCTTAATGGACTAAAGACCTAGTATGGTTGATGTCTCAATGGACTAAAGACCTAGTATGGTTGATGTCTCAATGGACTAAAGACCTAGTATGGTTGATGTCTCAATGGACTAAAGACCTAGTATGGTTGATGTCTCAATGGACTAAAGACCTAGTATGGTTGATGTCTTAATGGACTAAAGACCTAGTATGGTTGATGTCTTAATGGGCTAAAGACCTAGTTTGGGTTGATGCCTTATGTTGCAATGATGTACGTGCGGTCCACCGGTAATGGATGATATAGTACCTCATGTGTTGTACGAATGATCTTTAATATGAAATTGCTATTTGACTAGGCTTTTGGCTAACACTTCTTTTGTATATTGTGTTTAAGCAGGCCTTCCTAGCGGTGGCACTTCCCGGGGTTGAGGGAAGAGTGGTGAAGAGTGAGATAGCATTTTTGGATGAACATAGAGGCGAACTTTTGGTGTATAGATTGATATACTTTTGAGAGCGAGATAGGAACATCCGTATATAATCTGAACTTTGCTAAGTCTAGATTAGTAGGTTGTTAAACTTATTTCGTTCGATTATTTGTAATGTAAACTCCACAACTTTATTTCCCCGTTTTTGGGTGTTTCGTCTATGTCATTTAGTTCATTTCCGCAAATTATTCAGGTTTAAATTTACCCCAAATTTTAGGGTGTTACAAGTTGGTATCAGAACAATGGTTTAAGCGAACTAGGTATTAACGTGAGATGCCTAGACTTAAACTGGATCGATTAAGCGGTGAGCTGTGAGATTGGTAGAACTCGTAAGATAAGGCAGTCTTAGAGTTAAGGGTAGTGCACTTGTTGGGTCACTAAAGATTTGAAATTGACTCACCGATGTTTTCCCTACAATCCTACTTAGAATATTTTAGCATGGTTCTTTAGATGACTTGTACAAGATTGCAACTGTTCGATGAAATCGAAGATCAACCGAAACCAAGCTTGAAGAGATTCCATTTGCGGAATCAAGAAGAATCTTCTCAAGACAAATACAAGTCATTGTCTACCGATTGTGTCTTCACACATCGGTGGACATTCTCACCACCGATCGTGTCATCAAGAATCGGTGGATTTAATCCCACCGATGGTATCCTCTAGAATCGGTGGATACTTTCCCACCGATGATGCCTTGACAAGTTCATATCGGTCAGAACAATCCCACCGATAAGGATGCTCAAATCGGTGGGATCTTTGTGAAAATGGTTTTCCTTGCAGATAGTTCTTAAAGATCTATGACAACTTTATCGGTGGAACTCCTTCGGTGAAACTGTCTTGGAACACACCTCAAGAAGATCATTTACTTTGGGACAATATTTGCTGCCAGATAAAAGTGACTTTTTGTCATCTTTCTATTTTTAGAAAAGGTCCCTTTCAGCATGGGTTCTATTCCTTGTACCAAGGAAAATGGTGATAAGTCATATCAACTTTTCAGAAGTCCACTGGTATGTCCATTGGTACATAGCATCTCTTCTGAAGACATGAGTACCAAGCATTTAATGCTCAGTACTTTATCCTCACTATAAAAGGAAGTAGAAGCCTCCATGCAAACTACGCTTTCTGGATATCTCTCTAAGTGCAAGAAATCTCCATATTGCTCAGAAACTTCATAGCTTTGTTCTAAGTGTTCTTAGTTGTTTTGTTTACTTTGTGAAATATTGTTAGAATAGTTTATTTGTTCTTTTCCGCAACAGTCTTTAAGTTTCTATGTGTAATTCTTGTTGAATATTTTTCAATAATAGAATTAAAATTGTAAAAATTTTGATTATTGTATTCAACCCCCCCCCCCCTTCTACAATACTTGTTTAGCCATCTGGGACTAACAAGTGGTATCAGAGCAGAAAGTTTAATTCATAAACTTGATCTGCGATGGCTGCCTCTTCATCTTCAACTGTTGAAAATGCTTTTCCAAACAACTTTTCTGAAAATGGTTCCATTACCAAACCTCCTAAGTTTAACCCTAACAACTTTTCTCTTTGGAAAAGTCGTATGATGCTATTCATGGAAGGAGTGGATACTAGATATCCAACCATTCTCAAAGAGGGACCTATTATCACTAGAGTCTGGGTTTGCTATGAAACGCAGAGGCCTGGTAAGGAACCGCTGATAAGGAGGTCTCTAGTGACTCCGATGACTCTGAACCTTCCGACAAAGAGAAAGCAAAAGGTACTGGACGTTATATTCTAAAAAATCCTAAGAAATTTACTGATGAGGAAAAACGTCTTGTTACTCTTGATTCAAAGCTTAGAGCAATCATTGCTCTCTCACTTCCTGATGAAATCTATCATTCTCTAGTTAACTTTGAAACTGCTAAAGAGATGTGGACCACACTATGTGTTCTGTACGAAGGTACAGAGGAAGTAAAGAAATGCAAAAAGATTTCCCTCATAAGAAAGTATGAACTTTTTACTCATGAAAAAGGTGAATCTCTTCCTAGCTATTATAATCGTTTTAACTCTCTTTTAAATGATCTAAAGTTACTAGGCAGAGTCTATGATAATGAGGAAGTTCTAAACAAGTTCATGGATTGTCTTCCTGATTTTTGGGAGAACATGTGTACTTGTATCAAAACCTCCAAGGACCTTGAGTGCATGCCTTTAACTGTTTTATATGGAACTCTCTTCAACTTTGAACAAACCAAGTTACAAAGGAAATCTTTCATCAAAGAGATAAAGGGCACTTCTATTGCCCTTATCAGTGAAAATTCCAAGAAATCTCAAAGTGTTCCACATATCACCTATCCTTCATCAGATTCTGACAATGAAACCCAAAGCAACTCTTCTCACCAATCGGAGGCATATCTAAGTGATGCTGATGATGAAGGTGAAGAAATCAAGGTTAAGCAATTGTCTGATGAAATTGCTATGTTAGCTGGTTTCAAAAATAGATCTCGTTTTTTGAACAAATCCAAATCCTTTAGAAAACCCTTATCTTCTACAAAATCTTCCTCAACTGACAAGACAAATGAGGAATGTTTCAATTGTGGAAAGAAAGGACACTTTGCAGCTGAGTGCAGAAGTAAGCGTGTGATGAACTCTAGGAATTCATCTTCTGACAAGTTTTCCTCCAAGTTTGAAAAACCCAAAAATAACTCTTTTAAATCAAACATTGCCAAGAAAGATACTCAATCATCTTCAAAAGATCATCAAGAAAGGGCTGAGAAGTACAAAGCCAAGTACAAGAAAGAAAAGGAAAGAAATGAGGGTCTCCTTAGGAAAGGAAAGGGCCTCATGACCGAAGTGCATGATTGGGAAGAAGAAACCTCTGACAGTGACAACAACTCTCCCAACAAGTGCTTTATGGTCATTTCAAAAGATGTGGAAGATTATGAAAAAGCTACCTCTCCAATGGCTTTGGTGTCAACTGGGTGCTCGACATCATACTCTCAGGTACATCCCTTTAATGATATGACTGATAGTGAAAAGATTGATGCTTATGAATCCTTAACTAAAGATTTTTATTCTATCAAGGATGGTAAGAAAAGAAAATCTGATCAAGTTAAAAATCTCACCTCTCAACTTGAAACATGTATGACTAAACTTGAAAAGTTTGAGGAAATCAAAGTTGAGCTTGAGGATCTTAAAACCATCAATCATGTGATTTCAAAAGAGAAAAACAAACTTTTTAAGAAATTAAAAAGAGAACAAGAGATTGTTAGGAAATGGACATGTTCTTCAAAGAATCTTGAGCAAATCTTTAAAGATCAAATATCAGCTAACAATAAATTCGGTCTAGGCTATGGAAAGATCATTTCTGACGTCTCTTCTCAAACTCTTGAACCTACCTCAAGTGTATGGGATGATGCCTCAGAGTCCAGTTCTTGTGACTCTATTTCTCTAAACTCTTTAGATCTATGTGAAGCTTTAAAGTTTGGAATTTTTGTAAAAGCTAAAGAAACTTCGTCTGATCAAAACATGGAAAAAGAGGACTCAAATGATTTTTCAAAACCCATAGATGATCTTTTCAAAGATTTAGCCATTGATGAATATGTCCCTCATTCTGATCTTTCAAAATCAAAGTCTGTCAAAAGAGTTAAATCTACCTTGGACTCCACCGATGGTATCTCTCCACCTATTTGTGAATCTTCAAAAGTTAAGTTTCTTCCCAGATCTGTGAGACTCACCAACACCACCGATTTCTCTTTAAAATGAAAATCCTCATACCTTGGGAAAGAACCTTTCAAAAAATCTTCAAGAAATTTTTCCAAATTCTCTTCCACCTCAAGTGATGGGACTTTAAGTTTTCCTTCTTACTCAGCTTTTGGTCCGAAAAAATTTCAAGGTAATGTCATGAGAAAAGGAAAAGAAGAATTGCAAAAACCTAAAAAGATTTTTGTTTACAGAAAGTGTTATAATTGCGGTGACACTTTTCATCTTGCAAAGGATTGTCCAAAGGAAAGAATTGAAAGAATCAAACCTAAGGACTCCTCTTCTTCTAACCCCAAAGGACCCACCACAAAATGGGTACCTAAGTACTAATATGTGTATGCATGAAGGCTTTTGAGCACCATCAAATATGGTATCTGGATAGCGGGTGCTCACGCCATATGACGAGAAACAAATCTCTTCTCATCAACTATGTGTCTGGAAAAGGTCCATCTGTAACCTTTGGTGACAACTCTAAAGGTTACACCAAAGGATATGGAACTCTCACTAATGGATCTGTCACTTTCAATAAAGTGGCATTTGTTAAGGGCCTCATGCATAATCTTCTTAGCTTTAGCCAACTGTGTGATTTAGGATATAAAGTTATTTTCGAACTTTGTATCTGTACTGTTGTTGACAAAAACATGAATGTGGTTCTCTCTGGAAAAAGAATGGAAAATGTCTATATCATTGATATGGGACAAAACAACAGTTCATCCAATGTATGCTTTGTGTCAGATGACACAGCCAAAAGGAACTGGCTGTGGCATAAACGTCTGTCTCATCTGAACTTCAAAACTCTCCATAAAATCTCAAACAAAGAGCTGGTGACTGGCATGCCAAAGTTAAACTTTGTTAAAGAAAAGCTGTGTGATGCATGTGAAAAAGGGAAGCTCACCAAAACTTCTTTCAAGACCAAGCAATGCTCTTCCATCACTCTATCTCTTCAAATGATGCACATGGATCTATATGGACCAGTCAGCACTTCCAGTCTTGGTGGCAAAAGGTACATTCTTGTAATTGTTGATGAGTTTACTAGATATACTTGGGTGTCTTTTCTCAGGTATAAAAGTGATGCAACTGAAGATATCATCAACTTTGTCAAGAAAAATGAAGTTCTAAATGGGTAGCTTGTTCGATCTGTAAGAAGTGACAATGGCACTGAATTCAGAAATAGCGCTCTTGAAGACTTCTTCAGTGAGAAAGGAATCTCTCAGAATTTCTCAGCTATCAGGACTCCTCAGCAAAATGGAGTCGTGGAGAGAAAGAACAGAACTCTTTGTGAGGCTGCTAGATCCATGCTGAGTGAATCAAACCTACCTACCTATTTTTGGGCTGAAGCTGTTAATACTGCATGCTTTACTCAAAATAGGTCGGTGATTTCTTAAAGACATGATAAGACCCCATATGAAGTTTTCCATGGCAGAAAACCAAATATTGGCTTTCTTCATGTTTTTGGTTGTGTGTGCTTTATTCTAAATGATCGTGACAATCTTGGGAAGTTTGATCCCAAAGCTGATGAATGAATCTTTGTTGGATACTCTCTGTCCTCCAAAGCATTTCGTGTGTACAATCTCAGGAGAAAATGCATTGATGAGTCTATCCATGTCAAATTTGATGACCTCAGATCATCATCTCTTTCAAATGATGATGATGAATTACACAGGTGGATTTCCTCATGCATAGGTGATGCTCCCTTAGTCAACACCACCGATGGTTCCTCAATTCCTCCATCAAATCCATCTACTTCAAATAACCAAGTTGGGTCACCTTCCTTAGAGATCTCTCCCACCGAAATTGACCATCTTCCCACCGACATGATATCTCACACCGATGTATTTCCTCCAACTGAAACACTTCCTTTAACCAATACACAGCCCTCCACCGATCCTATGCTCTCCACCGAAGCTACTACCTTCCACCGATCCTCTGATCCCCCTCCATCTACATATTTCACACAAAATATTTCACCACCTTTACCTCCTGCCACAAAATGGACCAAAGATCACCCCATAGATCAAATCATTGGTGATCAACAAGCAAGTGTTCAAACACGCAGGGGAGTTGGAAATATTTGTCTCTATGTGAATTTTCTCTCTCTTATTGAACCCAAGAATATTGATGAAGCTCTAGCAGATCCCTGTTGGATCACTGCCATGCAAGAAGAGCTTTCTCAATTTGAGAGGAACAAAGTTTGGAGATTGGTTCCCAGACCCCGAAAGAAGACAATCATTGGAACCAAATGGATCTTCATAAATAAAATGGATGAAGAAGGCACAGTTATCAGAAACAAGGCCAGACTGGTAGCTCAAGGATACAGACAGGAAGAGGGCATTGACTATGATGAAACATTTGCCCCTGTTGCAAGACTTGAAGCAATAAGAATCTTTCTGGCTCAAGCAGCCTACCGAAATTTTAGGGTCTTCCAGATGGATGTCAAAAGTGCGTTCCTCAATGGAGAACTTGCAGAGGAAGTCTATGTGAAACAACCTCCTGGCTTTGAAGACCCAGCTCATCCAGACTATGTGTATAAACTTGACAAGGCTCTCTATGGTCTCAAGCAAGCTCCACGTGCTTGGTATGACACTCTTGCAGTATTTCTTCTCAAGAATGGATACTCCAGAGGTAAAATTGACAACACTTTATTTATCAAGAAAACCTCAGGTAATATCATTCTTGTTCAAATTTATGTTGATGACATCATCTTTGGTGCCACTGATGAATCACTATGTGATGAGTTTGCCTCTCTCATGAAGAGTGAATATGAGATGAGCATGATGGGAGAACTTACATTCTTTTTGGGCCTTCAGGTCAAACAATCTTCAGAAGGGATTTTTATAAATCAAAGTAAATACACTCGTGACCTTCTGAAGAAATTCAATTTTTTAGATAGCTCTCCTATGAAAACTCCCATGGCACCACCTTTGAAACTAAATACTGATTTAAATGGTGAATCTGTAGATGTTACCAATTATTGAGGTATGATTGGTTTTCTTCTTTACTTAACTGCTAGCAGACCGGATATTATGTTTGCTAATTGTCTGTGTGCCCGTTATCAAGCCAATCCAAAGAAATCTCATTTGGATGCTGTTAAATGGATTTTTCGGTATCTCAAAGGTACCGTGCACCTGGGTCTTTGATATCCCAGAGACTCGGGTTTTGAACTAATTGGGTATTCAGATTCAGATTATGCAGGTTCCCAAATTGATAGAAAGAGTACCACAGGTAGCTGCCAACTCCTTGGTGGAAAAGTAGTTAGCTGGTCCAGCAAGAAACAGAACTCAGTGTCCACATCTACTGCTGAGGCTGAATATGTTGCTGACGGAAGTTGCTGTGCTCAGATCTTATGGATGAAAAATCAATTAAGGGACTACAATCAAATCTACTCAAAGATTCCCATTCTGTGTGACAATTCTAGTGCAATAGATATTGCAAACAATCCTGTTCTTCACTCCACGTCAAAGCACATAGATATCAGATATCATTTCACCAGGGATCACATTTCCAAAGGTGACATTGAGCTGCACTTCATTCCAACAGATCTTCAGCTTGCAGATTTGTTCACCAAACCCTTAGATGAAACCAGGTTCAATTTTTTGATAAGTGAACTTGGAATGTGCAACCTTCAGTAGGTAAAACCTCCATCAACCAAAAAAAATGAATAAATCAGCTTACCGATTTCTCAAAAGTATCGGTGGAAGTTGCACCAATCTCGGTGGTAAATCTCTACCTTCTAGGTCTATCCTCATCGGTGGTCTTGCTCTTCACCAAAGATATCTTCAATCTTTGCCACCGATTCTTTCATCGGTAAGAATTCTACCACCGACACCTCTTGGCCATTCACCATCGGTGGACTCTCTATTTCGGTACGATACTCACCGACATTTCTTGTCTACCTCTAGTCGGTGAAATATGCACCACCGATTCTCGGTCATCAGTATGGTTTCTTCAACATCGGTGGCTTCACTACCTTCGGTACACCATAACCACTGACTTCACCGACATCCAGTGAATTTTGTTCCTCCGAAGTCCCTGAAAGGATCTCCACCGAAAACATCACCGATTTCAGGGAATCTTATCCCATACACCAACCTCGATCACATCAACCCTAATCCCTATATGTCAGTCACGACCCTTCCCATTCCATTCCATGTAAACGGCGTTTTGACCACACATCCCAATAACCCATCATTACATTTTTTTTTACTTATTTTATTTATTTTTATCCACATAACCTTACCCTCTTCTTTTTAAAATTCTAAACCCTAAACCCTCCTCATATATATATATATATATATATATATATACACGACCCAACCCTTTCATCTTCCTCATCACTTCTTTTCTTTCCTAAACTTGCAACTACTCTCGACTTCTTCATTTCTCTCTCTATCACTTCATCTCCTTCACATGGCTTCTTCACGGAATGTTATCCCCACATGCTTCGATGATCTTAAGTTTAACCAATGTAATCACGTCGCTCGTTTCGAATCAGACCCATCTCATCCCGAGTTCTCTACTGTGGCAAAGTTTCTCACTCGATCTCCTCTTCTTCATGCTTTCACTTGTAACCCAAGATGAGCAAAATGCTCATTGGGAAATTTTGGTTAACCTGTGTGTACGACCCCTCTAACGAAGCTATCCATGCCTCTATTCTCTCTGAAGACGCAGATGATCACGACCTCACTTTTGGGGTCGATGATGTTTGTCAAGCCCTCAAGATTAACGCCTTTTCAACCTTCGACGATATGTATGTAGATACCATACATGAAGATGTTCTTACAACAACTGGCTATGTGATCGACGATTCCTCCAAAGGTTCCAAAGGTCCATGCACTCTTCTCCGTGGTAAAATGGGAGGAGTATGGAATTTCTTCTTTGCCCATGTTATTCATTATCTTTCTCGCAAAACAAGTGGGCACGATCAATCCCGTCTTACATCACGAAACTTGCTCATGCCCTAATCTTTCAAAGGCATGTAGACTTCGCACAATACTTCTTCACCGAACTCACTGAGGTGATCAAACACCCCAAGAAGTGTCACGTCGCATACCCGCGCTTCATCTCCATGATAGTTCAACACAAGCTTGGAAAAGCTTTGGAGGAGGACCGAAAATCATCTACTCCTCGATTCACTTATGATTGGTCTTCACCGATTGTCGGCATCAAAACACTAAATGTCGGACCACTTGCCACCGACCGCCCTTCGAGACCAGGTATGATCACTTTTGCTCTCTCTCCCGATCTACATTGGGGTGATGCGGAAATTCCCGGATTTCAACACCTGGAAATTCTCGAGATCATTCCAAATGTAGTGGCCCCTTCTCCCCGTTCCCGAGTTAAGTCGGGGGGCACGAAAAAGAAAATATCCAGGGCCCCCGACACCTCCACCACCGATTTTAGGACTATGTCACCGATAAGACCATCGATGGCTTCCCAGGTCCGCAAACCTTCTAAGCGGATGCACTCATCTTCCCCCACGAGATCTTCTCTAAAAAGGTCTCGGGTACCATTAGTCGAACCATCCCATCCACGAGACTTCCTTAAACCCACTACCGACTCCTCTGCAGTCTCTCAAAAGACTGCAGTTGTATCTTTGGAGATCCCTACTATTGCCTCTTCACTCACCTCTTCGAGTAGTAGAGATGACTTCGAGGACTCTCCCCTTGAAGAAGTTGATTTGTCTTTGCACGACTTTTCACCCGATCAGTTTATGATCGATGATGATGCACAACCCGATCAGGGTTTCCCCCATCCAAATCCCCCCCCCCCCCCAAATGATTTCTTTGATTTTCTTTTGGCGGACACTGGTTCTCCCCGAATCATCCCGTCCACCAAAGAAAACCCCACCGAGTCTCCTTCACCGAAGAAACAACCCATACCCGAACCTCTCCGGCAAAACAATTCACACCCCGACTTCTCCACCACCTAGGCAACCTACACCCCGACGATCTCCAACACCGATACGAGAGGATTCTCCACCGAGATTTCCACCAAGGATTCTCTATCCCGATGTTATAGCTACTCATCTCCCAAGCCTTACTCCCGAAGAAGACCGATTTCGTCTCCACTTCCCTTTCCTAGAAGTCGGTGGTCAAGCAACTACTAGTCCTGGACGATACTATGTCTTTCATTCAGATATTCAGGAATGTGCTCGTCAATGTAGGCTCGTCGGCACTCAGTTTGAATCTTTCAAGCACTCCACAGTTTCCATGCTCACACAGGTTAACTCAAGAATGTCGATGCTTGAGTCTCAATTGCCGCAGATCTTATCAGCTGCTCTTACCGATGCTCTTGGGCCAGTCACTCAGACTATGGCCTCCTTATCCTCAAAAGTGGAATCATTGACAAATTCACTTGGAGATCTTGCCCTGTATTTTGGAGCCTTCAAAGCATCATCATTGGTCAAGGATTCTGAGCTTCACAAACTTATTCAGGAGGCTACATCTCATCAAGACTTTAGCAAATGCATCGCCGACTCTCTCCGTAATCTTCATGCCAAAGCCGACTCCATGCAAGACAAAGGCCAATGGGAAATGGACTTGGGTGACTTCACAATGATTTCTGATGAGACAACCAACAGCTTGGCTTTTCTTCACACTAAGTTTGATAGTTGTTTTCAACAGTTGGGTTTTAAAGTTTCAGCTGCTGCTGAGGGGGAGAAATCTGTTGGTCAACCTAAATTGCCCTCCCTTAAAAGATCTATCAGCAACAAGCCTCCACCTTTCACCGAAAAATCAGCCCAGGACACCGAAACACCTGTTACTTCTTCACCAAAAGCCTCTTCACCGACACTTGCAGGTACCACCGATCTGATCTCCTTACCGACACATGCAGGTACCACCGACACACCATCCACACCGACCAAGTCTCCATCGGTGGCAGAAATTAAGGCAAGGATTGAGGGGGAGAAAACTTCTACGACCCCCAAAGACAAAGGCAAGAAAACTCTCTCGGCCGAAGATCTAGCAAAAGAAGAAAAGAAGAAGAAGGAATTGGCTAAGTATGGGACCCGTCCCGAGGGTGCCCAAACACTAAAACTCAAGCCTCCATCTCAATCTACTACCACCGATCTCGGTCTATCTCCTCAAGAAATTGAGGAGGCTAGACTTGCACAAAAAGCTTTGGATGAATCTCAAGCTCTCTCTCTAAAAACTGCCAAGGAGGAAGCAGCAAAAGTCAAGTCCACCGATGCCATTAAAACCCAAAAATCGGTGCTGAGTGAAATTGAAGAAGAAAGGAATGAAGAAGTAAGCTGGTACAAAAAGACCATGTACCACCGAATGGCCAAATTCCCGATCACAAATGTCAAAATTGCTACCTCCAGAGCCAACCCGAAGGATATCAGGATGATCATCGATAGAGAAGACGGCTCAATGAAAAGTGTGAGAGATGTTCACCTCCAACATTATGGTCTCCCCGAATGGTATGAGATCTCTCAACACTTGGTCAGAAATGCAAACCCCAAGAAGGACATCTTTGTCAAATACATCGATGGATTGATGACAAGGATGAAAGAAATCAAGAGAAAACACAACATAATCTTGTCCACCGATGAAAGGGTAAAGCTTCAATCGATGAAAGAGGAAATTCGTCTTCCCTTAGTCAAGAATCCCACCGACAAAGTGTTCAAAGAAATGGCAGCTGCAGGCAAAATCCCAAACGTGAGCAACATAAACCTGTCCATCCCTACTTCGGTGCATTATCCTACTACAACTTTGAGCCTCTCACCGATTCCAGGACTATTCTTCAATGATGGTTTTGGTCATCGGGCCTTTTTCAGATTCGCTCAAATTCCCATTGTCGACACTTTGTTCCTTCAAGGCATATCCAACCTTTTTCCTAACATCCCCGAAGCTCAACCATTCTACCGAAATCTGCTGGATGAAATCAAGCGCCGACAAACCTTGAAGAAGTAATATGTTCCTCAGTGGTACTTGTAAATGTAAATTTCTCTTTTTGTCTATTGTACGAGAAATTTTTTAATACAAGTACCTCTCTATTTGAATTTTATTTCTGCACATAACTTTTCTTTTATTGACTTGTAAATATTGTATATAGTATACATACTCATACAAAAGAAAAATAGATCAAAAAGAATGGTCTATGTGAAAAGAACCCAAAAAGAGTAAAAAGGGTCAAAATGCATTTTACTTTTAAATACTCTTAAATATTCTAAGGAAGGAGCTCAAATTCAAATAGGGGGAGATTGTTGGGTCACCAAAGATTTGAAATTGACTCACCAATGTTTTCCCTACAATCCTACTTAGAATATTTTAGCATGGTTCTTTAGATGACTTGTACAAGATTGCAACTGTTCGGTGAAATCGAAGATCAACCGAAACCAAGCTTGAAGAGATTCCCTTTGCGGAATCAAGAAGAATTTTCTCAAGACAAATACAAGTCATTGTCCACCGATTGTGTCTTCACACATCGGTGGACATTCTCACCACCGATCGTGTCATCAAGAATCGGTGGTTTTAATCCCACCGATGGTATCCTCTAGAATCATTGGATACTTTCCCACCGATGATGCCTTGACAAGTTCATATCGGTCAGAACAGTCCCACCGATAAGGATGCTCAAATCGGTGGGATCTTTGTGAAAATGGTTTTCTTTGCAGATGGTTCTTAAAGATCTATGACAACTTTATCGGTGGAACTCCTTCGGTGAAACTGTCTTGGAACACACCTCAAGAAGATCATTTACTTTGGGACAATATCTGCTGCCAGATAAAAGTGACTTTTTGTCATCTTTCTATTTTTAGAAAATGTCCCTTTCAGCATGGGTTCTATTCCTTGTACCAAGGAAAATGGTGATAAGTCATATCAACTTTTCAGAAGTCCACTGGTACATAGCATCTCTTCTGAAGACATGAGTACCAAGCATTTAATGCTCAGTACTTTATCCTCACTATAAAAGGAAGTAGAAGCCTCCATGCAAACTACGCTTTCTGGATATCTCTCTCAGTGCAAAAATCTCCATATTGCTCAGAAACTTCATAGCTTTGTTCTAAGTGTTCTTAGTTGTTTTGTTTACTTTGTGAAAGATTGTTAGAATAGTTTATCTGTTCGTTTTCGCAACAGTCTTTAAGTTTCTATGTGTAAATCTTGTTGAATATTTTTCAATAATAGAATTAAAATTGTGAAAATTTTGAGTATTGTATTCAACCCCCCCCCCCTTCTACAATACCTGTTTAGCCATCTGGGACTAACAGCACTAATTGAGAATTTCGATTGTGGTAATGAGGATTCTTATGTGTGACTTGTTCATAATTCCAATTAGGTACTGTTATTATGAATTTGTTGTTACGTAAGCATGCTCGGATTGCTATAGCATCGATAATTGATGAATGCGTTGATATGATCAGTTGTATAAATCTTATACTATGTTACTTACTTCCATCTTGGGTGTGTGGCAGACAATTAATGGTTAATACTCGCAGTAGAGTGGAGGGTCATGATGCTACGATATCCACGACCGATCAACCGAGGGTGACGACTGACGACGGCGGAAGGGCCTCCACTTAACACTAACTTGTTGGGTGGTGGACCCGAACATATACCTCGACGAAACTTGGAGACGTATGATCCCGTCTTGGAGGAAGCAACGGCTGAGACCAGGATGATGGACCGAATGATGACGGCCATGAACCGAGCTATGGCACAACAGCAGGAGCAGTTTTTGAAACTCTTGGAAGACCGAGACGCCAACAACCGTAGGCACGAAACAGTTGTCGAGAACATAATAGTAGCTGGTTCCGGGGGTACCAGGAATGGGATCCCTACTGACGGTTTGGGTACTAATGATGTGAGGCAAGAAGGGAAGGTGTGCTCTTTCAAAACCTTTTTTGAGTTGTCGACCGCCTGAGTTTAAAGGCACAGATGATCCGGTTGTGTGCATGAACTGGATAAGGGAAATGGAGCAGGCCTTTCGAACCAGTGAGTGCGGAGAGAATCAAAAGGCTAAGTTTGGCTCACAAAGGCTAAGAGGGGTTGTCTTCACTTGGTGGAACGTCTACTCCACCTCTCTTGAGACTTCCATTTTGGCCAAACTGAGTTGGCCAACGTTCAAAAAGAAAGTGCTGGAGGAGTATTGTAATGAAAGAGCCATGGACCGGATCGAAGAGAGCTTCCAGAATTTAAAGAAAGATAGTCTTTCGGTCAAAGAATACAATCGACTGTTTAAGGAGAAGTTGGGCTTGGTGGGACATCTGGTCCCGAATGAAAGAGAGAAGATAAAGGCTTACATCAAGGGCCTCCCTTCAGACATGATGACAATGGTCCGAGTATCTAAGGCCTCCACCCTTCGTGAGGCAATCGAGGAAGCTCAATTGGTTGAAGATGCGTACAGTCAGGATAAAGAGGTGACGAATCGGATCCCGAAAAAGAGGAAGCGAGAGGGGAGTTCGGCACCCTCCAAGAAACCGAGATCCTTCAATAAAAACTACTGAGGGGCCGACCCTAGGCACGAAGCTAGGTGGTGCCCCAAATGTCGAAGCAAGCATCATGGTCAGTGTAAACCAAGCGGGATGACTTGCTACAAGTGTGGAAAGCCGGGGCATGTCCGCAACGATTGCCTGACCAAGGAAATAACCTGCTTCGAATACAAAGAGTCAGGCTACATTAGAAGTGAGTGCCCAAAATTGAAAACTGGGGGAAACGGAGGGAAGAAGGTGGACCCTCCGAGAGTGACGGGACGAGCATTCCAGATGACGGGTGATGAGGCGAAGGCCTCAACAGATGTGGTGCCGGGTACGTTTCTCATAAACTCCGTGCCTACGCGTGTGTTATTTGATTCGGGTGCGAGCTTTTCTTTTGTGTCAAACTCTTTTCTTTCAAGATTGTCTATACCCACTAGTAGTTTAGAAGATGCTATAGTGGTAGAAATAGCGGACGACGGACAAGTAATAGTTCGTGAGGTCTTGAAGGGTTGCAAGTTAGAAATTGAAGGAAGGGAATTTCCAATTGATTTGATGCCTATGGTAATTGGAGGATTTGATGTAGTAATCGGGATGGATTGGTTAGCCACGAACCAAGATGAAATTCTTTGCGCAAAGAAGTTAATACGTATTCTCGAGTTGGACGGGGGTGTGATGACCGTTTTTTGTGAGCGTAGGAAAGGGGATGTAGCGATTATATCCATGTTAAAAGCCCGCAAATGTTGTTGAAGGGATGTTCGTCATTTTTAGCTTACGTAATCGATGCCAAGTTAGAGAAAAAGAAACTTGAAGACGTGAGGGTAGTGCACGAGTTTCCTGACGTATTTCTGGAGGACTTGTCGGGTCTGCCACCGGACCGGCAAGTGGAGTTCAAAATAGACTTGATCCCGAGAGCGACCCCGATAGCGAGAGCTCCTTATCGGTTGGCTCCATCCGAGATGCAAGAAATGATGACTCAGTTACAAGAGCTCTTAGAGAAGGGGTTTGTGAGACCGAGCTCGTCCCCTTGGGGAGCACCGATCTTATTTGTGAAGAAGAAGGACGGTACGATGAGGATGTGCATTGATTATAGGGAGTTAAATAAGGTGACCGTAAAGAATAAATATCCACTTCCTAGGATTGATAATTTGTTTGCCTAACTCCAAGGAGCGGGGTGTTTTTCAAAGATCGACTTACGGTCGGGTTACCACCAAGTGAAGGTAAAAGAAGATGACATTCCAAAGACGGACTTTAGAACGTGGTACGGTCATTACAAGTTCTTAATGATGCCTTTCGGGTTGACAAATGCGCTGGCGGTGTTCATGGATTTGATGAACCGGGTGTGTCGACCATTCCTCGATAAATTGGTGATCGTGTTCATTGATGACATCTTAGTATATTCTAAAGACGAAGCGAATCACGAGCAACATCTTCGGGAAGTGTTGGAAATTCTAAGACGAGAGAAGTTATACGCAAAATTTTCCAAGTGTGACTTTTGGTTGGAAGAAGTCCAATTCTTGGGTTACGTGGTCACGCGAGATGGTGTGAAGGTGGATCCTTCCAAGATAGAGGCAATGATGAATTGGGAACCTCCTAAGAGTCCGTCAGAAATACGAAGCTTCTTGGGTTTAGCGGGATATTATCGAAGGTTTATCCAAGATTTTTCCAAGATCGCTTCTTCCTTGACGCGTTTGACGTGGAAGAATGTAAAGTTCGTTTGGACATAAGATCAAGAAAGGGTATTTCGAACTCTACAAAGGAAGTTGTGTGAAGCCCTAATTCTATCCCTACCCGAGGGATCGGAGGACTTTGTGGTATATAGTGAGTCGAAGATGGGCTTGGGTTGTGTATTGATGCAAAGAGGAAAAGTGATCGCCTACGCATCAAGACAACTTAAGGATCATGAGAAGAATGACCCCACTCACGATTTGGAGCTTGCGGCAGTAGTGTTCGCGTTGAATTTGTGGCGACATTATCTCTATGGCACGAAGTGTACATTGTACACGGATCATAAGAGTTTGAAGCACGTTTTCGATCAAAAAGAATTGAACATGAGGCAACGAAGGTGGTTGGACCTACTAAAGGACTATGACTGTGAGTTACTTTACCACCCTGGCAAGGCCAATGTGGTGGCCGACGCCTTAAGTCGGAAGGAGTATAGTGGGAGCCTCCAAACGAGTCTCTTAAGGATTGAGTTAGTGTCAAGTCTTATGGAGAAAATTAAGGCGTCACAAGCCGAGGCGTTGTTGGAGGAAAACCTCAAGGGTGAGGGGATGGTCAAACAAAGATTACTCTTAAAGGAAGATGGCCGAGGAATCAAATTATTCAAGGGGCGTGTGTGGGTGCCTAAAGTTGGGGGAAGCCGATAACTACTCATGGATGAGGCTCATAAATCCAAGTACTCCATACATCCAGGAAGCATGCAAATGTATAGAGACTTAAGGTTACACTATTGGTGGCCGGTTATGAAGTTAGACGTGGCTCGTTATGTGGAAACATGTGTGACTTGTCCGTTAGTAAAGGCCAAGCATCAACGACCGTATGGGAGCTTGCAATCATTGGAGATCCCCGAGTGGAAATGGGAAAAGATCACCATGGATTTCGTGACCAAGTTACCAAAGACGGCTAGAGGCAACGACACCATTTGGGTAATAGTAGACCATCTAACGAAGAGTGCTCATTTCTTAGCTATGCGGGAAGCTTCACCAATAGACAAACCGGCGAAACTGTACATTGACGAAGTTGTGTCGAGACATGGTGTACTTGTGTCCATAGTCTCCGACCGCGATAGCCTGTTTACCTCTAGGTTTTGGCAGTCCTTGCAAGAAGAATTGGGTACAAGAGTAAATTTGAGCACGGCTTACCATCGACAAACGGATGGGCAAAGTGAAAGAACGATACAAACCTTAGAGGACATGCTAAGGTCGTGCGTGATCGATTTTGGTGGAAATTGGGATACACACTTGCCTCTAGTGGAGTTTGCTTACAACAACAGCTACCACTCAGCATCGGTAGGGCACCATTTGAGGCATTGTATGGTCGGGAGTGTCGGACTTCG